>OZ020190.1:110711851-110833480 GCA_963971165.1 Philopedon plagiatum | reverse complement strand
TAGATAGATCTGTTCTTCAGCCACCCTGGGTGTAAGCCTGCCCGCTGATGGGTAAGGGCCCAGAAATCGATAGCTGGAGGTCACCCAGACCAGAATCAAAGATAGTCCTCATTATTTTTATTTTTCATTCACGGCCTTTTCGCTGCACTAGCGAAGAAGTAAATCTTCGCATTTACATTTATATATATATATATATATATATATATATATATATATATATATATATATATATATATATATATATATGTATATATATATATATATATATATATATATATATATATACAGGGTGTTAAATTTTTAAATTTTTTTCACTTTTTTCAAAGTATTTTCAAAATGGCTTCATCAATTTTGATGAAATTTACGTTGTGTAAAGTACTTAAATTTAGCATAATTCTGGTTATTTGACAGGTCCTCCAGGGGCGTACATATGAGAAGACGGTACAATATTCTTCCAGTAAAAACATGTACGCCACTGATTTCTTCATATTTTCGTATATCGGTCAAATAGTATGTTAAATTTTTAACAAAACTTGTCTCTTCATAATTTTTCAATTTTCATTTCGTTTAGGAGATAAATGTAATTTTATTAACCGTCTTACTGGTTTACTTTTCCCAACCATCGGTTTTAACATGTAAAGACCATTTAAAAATTGAACGTCCTGTATCTTTGAAACAAAGCATCTGCGGACCCATGTTCATAAGAACTTTTTGCCTTAATTTCTTTCTAATAATCTCCCTTTAAGCGATGGCACATGTTTTTTGAAACACCCTGTATATATATATATATATATATATATATATATATATATATATATATATATATATATATATATATATATATATATATATATATATATATATATATATATATATATATATATATATATATATTAAGCGATGGCACATGTTTTTTGAAACACCCTATATATATATATATATATATATATATATATATATATATATATATATATATATATATATATATATATATATATATATATATATATATATATATATATATATATATATACAGGGTGTTTCAAAAAACATGTGCCATCGCTTAAAGGGAGATTATTAGAAAGAAATTAACGCAAAAAGTTCTTATGAACATGGGTCCGCAGATGCTTTGTTTCAAAGATACAGGACGTTCAATTTTTAAATGGTCTTTACATGTTAAAACCGATGGTTGGGAAAAGTAAACCAGTAAGACGGTTAATAAAATTACATTTATCTCCTAAACGAAATGAAAATTGAAAAATTATGAAGAGACAAGTTTTGTTAAAAATTTAACATACTATTTGACCGATATACGAAAATATGAAGAAATCAGTGGCGTACATGTTTTTACTGGAAGAATATTGTACCGTCTTCTCATATGTACGCCCCTGGAGGACCTGTCAAATAACCAGAATTATGCTAAATTTAAGTACTTTACACAACGTAAATTTCATCAAAATTGATGAAGCCATTTTGAAAATACTTTGAAAAAAGTGAAAAAAATTAAAAAATTTAACACCCTGTATATATATATATATATATATATATATATATATATATATATATATATATATATATATATATATATATATATATATATATATATATATATATATATATATTATACATATAGAATATAGTAACAGTTTTTACTCTTTCTGTTTATTAGTAATATACAGGGTGTGCCACGACTACGTGTTGTTCGATAGATCCTAAAAATCATTAAACCGATTTAAGCTGTTTTACAAAAAGGGAGCTTACTGGCCAATTTTTCATGATACCATAATATGGGTTACAGTACAAATTGTAGTGTTAAACAACACATAAAGGTTATAACTTATTCCCGAAGGAAGCCGCAAGTGAAATTTATTGGGTTAATAGAGGAATTATTTTTGAAAGCGCAAAGATTAAGTTCTTCGCTAGTGCAATACAAGAAGATACTGGCCAGGTCGTTCTATTGCGTCCTCTGGACACTTACGTTTCATCAGTCAGGCTTAAATCCATTCGTTCGTTTTGGATAAGCAGATGTAGTGGCTCGCGCCAACTAGTTTACTTCGAAATGTTCGGCTGCTTACACAGTCACGTACATGATATATTTACGGTGCAACTGAATAAAACATCTTTTATCCACGAGCGGCATGTTTAGCACACGTGGCATACCCGAATGTGCTAAATTTCGTGAGTGGATAACAGATAAATATGTCTTTCATTCAGACGTGGCATACAACATTGTTGGGGGTGTCCGGGAAAATGTGGGAAATCTCCCGGATATGAAAAAAACACGTGAAAAGAGTACTACAAGTTCATATAAACTTTTTTCGTATAGGCCTCCTCTTCGGAGATATGGGCTCCCAAAGAGCTCCAATGAAATCAAGTTTTTTACACATAATTATTGAACCACCAGGTATATTCCAATTTTCTTTTAATATGATGTATACCAGGTTAGACCCTTCAAATTACTAGCCTAGAAAGTATTGTGAAGTACTCACAGCTGCAGGGACGGACTAGCTCTGACACTCATGACCCCATTTTTTTACGCCCTGTATGATAAGAACTTTGGACCACGTTTTTTACATACCTTTAACTATTGACTAAAAATTAAGTACTCTTTATTCATGTCGTTAATCCTAACCGTTTTCGCAAAAACGTCATATTATTTACATCATGTATTTGGCGTATTTCGATAACAGATACGTCTAATTCTGTGAATTGCAATTCGACCTAGGTTCGCAAAAAATGTGCGTTTTATTTTATCGGCCCCAAAAACAAAGTATTGTTGTTGCAAACGTTACTAGGTACGAAAGAAATAAATATCCTGCATTTTAGAACTTGTCAACTTTCACATCGCTGATTTCGTGGTGAAATTAATTGTGAAATAATTCGAAATAACACGTTTATTGAGTATGCAGATATGCATCTGATGTATGGTCTTGCATCTTGCAATGCTTTGGAAGCCAGAAGATTCTCTTCACGGACGAAGCATGAATTTACACAACTCACATGTATGGGCTGATGAAAATCCTCATGCAACTATTGTGTCGCATCGTCAACATCGGTTCCAATCAATTAATGTCTGGGCAGGAATCATTGGCAATTTTTTGATTAGACCATTCGTATTGCCGGTACGACTGAAAGGACAACTTTATTTGGAATTCCTCCAGAACGCTTTTCATGATTTAGTAGAGCACTAACTACTTGAAATCCGCCGAAACGTGTACTACATGCACGAAGGAACACCACCTCATTTCAGCGTTGCTGTGCAGGAGCACCTGAATAACGTCTATCCAAACCGTTGGATAGGTAGGGGAGGACCTATTGCCAGGCCTCCTCGATCTCCCTACCTAACGCCATTGGATTTTTACCTGTGGGGACACCTCAAAACCTTGGTGTATTCTACTCCCGTCGATAGTAGGAACTTCTACGGAGAATCACGTTTCATTGTCATCAAATAAGGAACAATGCTGGGTTATTGTGGCGGGTACAGCAGTCCTCAGTTCGTCGTGCCCGCGAGTATATAAGACTTCACGGGGCACATGTTGAACCTTCTTACGAAGTTTTTAACTAAGCAGTTAAATTTTAACGTTTTATTGAAACTATGTTGGCGACAGGGAAAAATTCCTCTTTTTCATATTCAACCCGACAGAAGTTAGGGGACTAACAGTGTAAATAAAATGACGTTTTTTTTCGAAGACGGTTAGGATTAACGACATGAATGAAGAGTACTTAATTTTTAGTCAATGGTTAAAGGTACGTAAAAAACGTGGTCCAAAGTTCTTATCATACAGGGCGTAAAAAAAATGGGGTCATGAGTGTCAGAGCTAGTCCGTCCCTGCAGCTGTCAGTACTTCACCATACTTTCTTGGATAGTAATTTGAAGGGTCTAACCTGGTATACATCATATTAAAAAAACATTGGAATATACCTGGTGGTTCAATAATTATGTGTAAAAAACTTGATTTCATTGGAGCTCTTTGGGAGCCCATATCTCCGAAGAGGAGGCCGATACGAAAAAAGTTTATATGAACTTGTAGTACTCTTTTCACGTGTTTTTTTCATATCCGGGAGATTTCCCACATTTTCCCGGACACCCTATATATATATATATATATATATATATATATATATATATATATATATATATATATATATATATATATATATATATATATATATATATATATATATACAGGGTGTCTGGAAAAGGTCTGTGCAAACTGCCACCACGTATTCGTGAGACTAAAATAAGACGATTTAACCCAACTTACCTATATCCAAAAATGTTTCGTTAGGGAGATACAGAGCCCCAAAAGGGTACTTAACGATTTACTTTTGTGGTTCTAACTTTTGAACCGACTTGTGTAATTTAATGAAATTTTAATATTTTATGTTGGCCATAAAGACTCATAAAACCATACTACAGTAGATGTTTGACATCGTCAGGGAAGTCAGGAACGGACTTGCCACCACACTCGTTTGGCCAAATTTTGGTCAGGTATCATTTTAGAGAGCTCAAAACTGATTTCTTAAATACTTTGGTCATTCCTCTTTAAAAAAGGTACTCTACATTTGTTTCGATAAAATTAGCCGTTTTCGAAAAAATTAAGGTTTTGTATAACACGTTATTGAAATAATACTACAATACTACAATAAAACACCAGTCGTTTTTATTTCGTTAACAATGTGTTATTGACAACACTTTTCAAAATTGTCTGACTGATTATACAATAATTAAATTAAGTAATGGAGCATTACTCCTATAGCGAATATGCTGACATGCATCTAATTTATGGACAAGCACTTGGCAATTGTGTGGAGGCAAGAAGAATTTATTCTGGTACATTTCCAAATCAACGTTTACCGCACCGAAGAAACTTTTGAAAGGATGGATCGTAGCTTAAGAGAAACAGGTAAAAAGTCAAGTGAAATAAAAAAATGCTAAAAATAGCGAATCTTTTGCTAATCCATTTTAGGAAGTTTTTTGCAGCGCCGTGGTGGAGAAAGGCCTCCAAGAAGAGCAAGACACTCTCAGTTAGAGGAGGAAACTCTGGATGAGATTGCTGAAAATCCCTCTAATAGTGTAAGAAAGTTGTCGATTCAAGTTCATGCGACAAAGTGGGTTGTTCATGATACCCTTCGAGAACAACTGCTACATCCGTATCACGTCCAAAAGGTACATGCCATGTCTCCCGCTGATTATCCTGCAAGAGTCAATTACGCAAATTGGTTTTCTCAACGATTTAGGCAAAATCCAAATTTTATTAGTATTGTTTTGTTCACGGACGAAGCCGGTTTCACCCGAGACGGTGTAATAAATTGCCATAATTTGCATATCTGGCATGAAGAAAATCCCCATGCAATAGAACAGACACACCATCAACAAAGATTTATGGTTAACGTGTGGGCGGGGATTATTGGGAATCATCTCATTGGACCGTTCTTTATTGAAGACAGATTAAATGGTGCCATCTATTTGCAATTCTTGCAACAAAACTTAAACGGTTTATTAGAAAATATGCCCTTAGAAATTAGAAATCAGATGTGGTTTATGCACGACGGTGCACTGCCCCATGTTAGCAATTTAGTTCGTCAGCACTTATCAAACACTTTTGGTGATAGATGGATAGGTCGAGGTGGGCCTATTGTATGGCCACCGAGGTCGCCCGACACGACTCCTTTAGATTTCTTCTTGTGGGGAAATTTAAAAAGGCTTGTATATTTAACGCCAGTTCACACCAGGGAAAACCTGATAGAAAGAATAACACACCATTGCAACGAAATTCGAGACAATCCTGGAATGTTGTTTCAAGTACAACAACAAAACATACGTCGGATAAGAAAACGTATAGAGGTACAGGGCGCCCACTTCGAAAATCTGCTCAAGTAAACAAGAAGAAGGAGAGCTTTCATATTTTTAACATTTTTCTGTTTAAGCGATTTCTGAAATATCAAAAAGATTTAGTTTTAAGTACTTTTTATGATTTAACTTTTACCTGTCAATAACACATTGTTAACGAAATAAAAACGACTGGTGTTTTATTGTAATATTGTAGTATTATTTCAATAACGTGTTATACAAAACCTTAATTTTTTCGAAAACGGCTAATTTTATCGAAACAAATGTAGAGTACCTTTTTTAAAGAGGAATGACCAAAGTATTTAAAAAATCAGTTTTGAGCTCTGTAAAATGATACCTGTCAAAAATTTGGCCCAACGAGTGTGGTGGCAAGTCCGTTCCTGACTTCCCTGACGATGTCAAACATCTACTGTAGTGTGGTTTTATGAGTCTTTATAGCCAACATAAAATATTAAAATTTCATTAAATTATACAAGTCGGTTCAAAAGTTAGAGCCAAAAAAGTAAATCGTTAAGTACCCCTTTGGGGCTCTGTATCTCCCTAACGAAACACTTTTTGATATAGGTAGTAAGTTGGGTTAAATCGTCCTATGTTAATCTCGCGAATACGTGGTAGCATTTTGTACAGACCTTTTCCAGACACCCTATATATATATATATATATATATATATATATATATATATATATATATATATATATATATATATATATATATATATATATATATATATTACACAGGGTGTTACAAAAAGCTAATAGGAAATTTTATGGGCAAATTCTACATCTAACAATATGAAAATAAGTTTATATAGGGTGTTCAGAAAATGGATCAGTATACTTGGACAGGTGATTCTACGTGGCAAAGTAAAGGTAGTAAGTTATGTAACAAAAATTCGAAATCTTAATATTTTCTGAGTTACAGCCTGTCAAAGTTCAATTTTTTGGTCTTATCTTTTACATATTTCGATTATTTCTTAACTGATTAGATCGTTATTTGGCACAGAGACTCAGCTTGGTGATTTATATCATTCTATTACAAAAATATTTCTCTACTGTGCCACCAGAGGGCACTTTACCTGAAACCCAAATTTTATTTTTCGCATATCTTTTTTCTTTTAACAAATATTGCAAACACAAACATATTGTTTTAAAGATAATAAAATACTAAATAAAAAAGGTGCTCCCCATACGAGTCGATAAACCTCACCGTTTAGTCGCAAATTAGAATTAAATATTCTATAATTAAAATAGGTTTTTGAAATGAGGAAAAAATCAAGTCACCATGGTAAAAAACCCAATCGAATTGTTATTTGACAGATAAACAATAAATAATAAGTAAAACTTCTTTGGTGTTAGTAAAGTCTTGAAATTAGTGAAAATATTCTTGAAACTAAAACGGTATTTAATTTCAAGAATATATTCACTAATTTAAAGATTTTAGTAACACCGAAGAAAGTTTTCCTTATTATTTATTCTTTATCTAACAATTCTATTGAGATTTTTACCATGGTAACTTGGTTTTTTGCTTCCATTTGAAAAACTGATTTAATGACAATAAAATCTTTCAGCCAGATCCTCCAACGCTAGTCCGGTCTAATTTCACAACCAAAAGTTTTAAATTGACAAGTGTAAGAATAAGACAACTACGTTTTATACTGTGAATTTATTTCTGAGCTTCCTCGCAAATTTTTAAAGGAAAGGGCAATGTTAGTACGTACTTTAGATAATAGAACTAAATTCATTACAGCAATTCGTTCCAAGATGAAAATCATTTAGAAACCAAGCAAATCGCTGAAATATCAGAATAATTAATAAGTTTTTAATGAAGACTTATTAACAATGACAGGACAAAAACCTGTCAAAACATAACTGATCAACTATAAGATCTGAATTTAAACCAGTACTAAATCTTAAACCTTCTTAGTGAATCTGAATGTTTAATTCTAATTTGCGACTAAACGCCGAGGTTTATCGACTCGGATGAAGAGTATCTTTTTTGTTTAGTATTTTATTGTCTTTAAAACAATAATTTGTGTTTGTAATATCTTTCAAAAGAAAAAAGATATGCGGAAAATAAAATTTCGGTTTCAGGTAAAGTGCCCTCTGGTGGCACACTAGAGGACCATTTTTGTAACAGAATGATATAAATCACCTCTCTGTGCCAAAACCCGATTTAACTGTAACTCAGAAAATATTAAGATTTCGAATGGTTGTTATATAACTTACTACCTGTATTTTGCCATGTAGAATCACCTGTCCAACCCCAACAAAAGATATATAAAAAATCATTTTTATTATTTGTTTTTATTTTAAGATATAAATTAATTTTTAAAAAAAATAAGCGGGGCTGTAAAAAAATGATTTCAATTTTACAAAAATCTGTGGCGTGCCATTTTTTTCGCTAAAAATTAAGACTTACCAGCACGCATGCCACAAATGCAAGTACATTAGCAAATAAATTTTATCACGTAAATGTACCCTGTGATTACATACTGGTGTGTACCAAAATCCATGTCAATATCCTAACGAATTTTCGAGAAATTAAAAAGAAAACATTAAAAAAGAAAATATAAACACCCTTTAGATCGAAAAACCAAACACAAGCATTTGAGGATCCATGTTTATATAAATTTATTTTCATATTTTTATTCGCAAATTTTGTCCTTAACATCTTTTTGTAACACCCTGTATAGAGTAAACAAACCTTCACAAAACAAACTTTTTTACGCTCCTGTCGCATACATTTATGGCTAATGGGCTTTATCGTGGTACACCCTATATATTGTAATACTGTTAAAAAAAGTTGACACAATTTAAAAGAATTTTTATTTGCGTCTATTGATTATCCAATTTTTGAGTAATAAATCCGAGGCCCATTTTCATGACACTAAGTAAATGCCAAGTTTCATCCGATATCATTCATTCATTCTTTTACAATCCGGAGGAACTGTAATAACAAATTTTTATAATTTTAAAATTGCTTGCAAGGACCCAAAACTCCCCACACAAATTAGTCCGAGATCCCATCCGAAAAATCTACCATGGAGAAGATAGGGGGGTACACTGCTTAGAAAATATAAATTGAGCGCGTGCCCTACAAGAAAGTTAATTTTTGTTTTTTTCCTAATTTTGCCTATTTCCGAGAAAAACACAATTTTTTAGGACGTTTACATTTTTGAGCCACCCTGTATGTCCTAGATTAATTTTTTAATGGCAATGCTATTTTCTCACGATGCGGAATTTTTTATGAAGAGGCGCTTTTTTTTCGCAGAAACAATAATGCAAAAGTTTCCCATTTGTTAAGATGGTTTCTGGACACGCTGTATATACCTACTTATATACCTATAAAAAAAGAGTCATATTATAGAAAAATTGTAGAAATACATCTTTTTTGTTTAATTTCGAACATTATAAACAAAATCTTCCAATCTTCTTCATTTTGTGCTATTTATTTAATTTATACAGAAACAAAAATAATATAGAAAACATAACTTTGTTAAAAAATTTAATTACATTCTAATATACAACAGACAAACTTACATCAATTTTAATAATTCAACAAGTATTTACTACTGCAAAAACAATAATAAAATACTACATAAAAAATATAAAAGAGTACTAATTAAAACACCTTAGGTAATGCGAAAGTACGAGTAACAAGGTTACAATAAATAATAAACAAACAAGAAAAAATGTACTAATAATATCGTTTAAGTAAGTACTTAAAATAATTTTTTACTCGGGTTTTGCTCCATGCCGCCCTTTACATGGCATCATTTTTGATTGTTTTAGATACTTTATTTTTGAGTGGTTTTGGCGCTCCAAGCAGTCGCCTGTGTCGGTTGGCCCTGGGTCCGGCCCTGAAAAGATGAAACTTCTTGAATTTTAAATTTATCTGACCGCTTTAAAAAAAAGGGTGTACCTTATCTTAGGGCAAAATAAAAAACGGCAACCCTAGTTTATTTAAAAGAGGATGATTTTGTTTAACACCCAGCTCGACAGCCTACGCCTCATTGATAGATAATCATAACTGATCTACTGGTTCGCATGCAGAGTACCCCACCATGAGTCACGTCAGGAGGCATCAATCCTAGCGCATTACCTCCGACTAATGGATCTTTTTCATATGACCCATTTTCAGAACTCTACTGTCTTCGAAGGAGTTAGTCCACCCTGGGCCTCACCAGCAGGGCCAGCAAAGGCCCGCCCGGCCCCTGCTGGTGAGGCCCGGGGCGGATCGCCCCTGTCGCCCCCCATTTAGTCCGCCACTGCACTGTTTATGTCCGAAAATCACTTTATTTGTAAACAGATTGTTGAGTTTTTCTCGAAAATTGGCAAAATTAAGAAAAAATAATAACTCTCTTATCAACATTCAATTTCTTTTTTATGAGCAGTGTACTCCTCGACCTTCTCCATGGTGGATTTTTCAGGTCCGGCTCTCCTATTAAATAGAACACAAAAAAATGTTTATAGACTAATGGACGCTTAATTTTTAATTTTCTTTTGCCTGAAATAATATGGTTACAAACAAATATTTTATGCCACGGGTACATACCAGCGGTGAACGCCGTTAATTTTTATCTTATTATATTTTACTAAATCCTAAATCTAGGTCACTATTACTGCCTTTAAAAGTTTGTTTCAGTAACAAACAAAATACCTAAAATTCGCACGCCTTAACCAGGAATAAATACTGAATACTAATAGACCGAGAGCTGGGAGTAAAATCACCTGCCTCATCAGGGGCGCGCCAACGAAATTTGCCGCCCGGGTGCAAGATCTTATTTGCCGCCCCTATGTATATCGACAATAAAACACAATAAAATTTTTTATATATTTAAATATGTCATATTTTTAAATCCATTTGAAAATTATTATTTGACTGCAAAAAATTAAAAAGAAAATACATTTTACATAAATGTATTTTATTACACAATACTATAGTAAACATCTATATATGACAACACAAATACATAATAATTTTATAATAACATACTATAATACTGAATATAATTATGTATATATAATATAATACTGTAATACTGCCTCTGTAATTATACCTCTCTAAAATTAAGACAGATGAATAAACAGGGTGCTAGTAGCAGTAGCAAGTAGCAAGTTCAATGAATACAATACAAACTAACCAACGTCAAGCCGAAGAACGCTTTTTTTCCTTCCCATCGTTTCTTGGAGAATCACCATTTTTTTGGAAGTCCGGGGACTCACCGAATCGCCGGGGAAGAACCCAATTTCATGGCATAATCGTGATTAGGGTTTCCAAATTTTGGGATCGGGATCCCGTTTCGAAATCACGGGATTAGAACCCATAATCCCGGTATCCCGGGCTTAACTTTGAGAATGAGAAATTTAATCTACAGAAGTGATAAAAATGCAGCTACAGCAAAAGCAAATTAAATATGGGTTTTATTAAAAAAATACAATGAAAATAAAAAACATAGTAAGCATTCATGTTTAGTAAGTAAAAAAGAAACATTGCTTGAAGCAAAATAAAGAAACTATAGACAAACACTAAAACAAAATTTATAAATTTAGATATTTACGTTCTGCTTAGTGCAAATAAAATATGATTTTAAAAACACTAAGGTAGGTATCTAGAGTTTTATCATCTAAGCGCGATCTAAGTTTGGTAGCAAATGTGACTGTCGAAGATAAGGCTCTTTCTGATTCCCCGCTTGTGGGTGGGACTGTCATTAAACATTTGTAGCACCGTTGAAGATATAAACCTCTCAATCCATCATTTTCATAAAGTGACATTCCCTTCTTTATCACATTTAAGACGGGTACTTTTGGCTCTGATTAACCAGTTTAATCATGTTTCATGTATCAAAATTTTGACTGTTTCATCTGAGAGGGTGCCAAATAACTGCTGACACATTACAAACGTCTGATTAAAATAATCAGCGTTAATCAATGCCCAAAGTACCGGCACTAAGACGACTTTTTTGATTTTCTGGTCTCGACAAAATAGGTTTAGTAGTCAGAGAACCTATGGCCTCTTGAAGTTTCTGCTTTAAAGTTAAAGTTTCGATCGGTTTCTTAGCTATTTCAGATATCATCATATCTTCATCAGATTCGGAGTCTACAATATTTTTTTCTAATATATTCGACACATTTTTGACAAACTGAGCAATTGCTTCAGAATTGGGTTGCTCAAAAAAATCAGTTTCGTGAAGTGTGCTAGGATTTTGAGCAGGTTTAAATTTTAAATTTCAGCATTTCAATTTTTCGAGATTACCGGGTTTGATAATTTAATTCCGGGATTTTCGGGACAGACATACATGGGATCTCGGGATTTAGGGATCCCGGATTGGAAACCCTAATCGTGATCGCCGATCGGGAAAGAACCGTGTTTTATAGCAGTGATTAATTTATTGTAGGTACTCGTTAGTGATGTGATGCGCGATATTTCACGAACTGTGATTTTTCCACTGATATCAAATCATGATAAACGTTTTCTTATGATTATTATTATTATTATTATTATTATTATTATGAAAAAACGAGGCGGCTTTTTGCCGCCCCTGAAATTTGCCGCCCGTGTGCGGTGCACTCCTTGCACGCACCCTCGGCTTGGCGCGCCCCTGCTGCCTCATAGATACCAATGGTTTAATAACAGAAGTGTGAAATACTGCCCACACTGAAATATATGTCTGCCGGCTCGATATGGTCGCCTTCACCAGATACAAATTTAAAAAAATTAAAAAATTAGAATTACGATTGCCGAATTAATACCAGGATAATGTGCACAAAAAAATGACGAAAAGTACGATATAAAATTAGAATGCCCGCGTCTGCCGCGTAAAGTGATCGCTTTTCTGTAACAGACGGGGTTGAAAAGAACAAAAAACCGGCACCAACTTCCTCAAAAAATACCAAGAAATTTTTTTATCCAAATATTTTACAATCATTCAAATAATCGATTTATAAAAACTAAACATTGGCAGACGGTCGCGTAACAAGTTCAGACGGGCGCAAAGTTAAGTAAACCACCCCTATGGATCCTTTGTTTTGTGGCAGTACTTGACTGCCTAATGAATATCAAGGTGGTCTTCGCGTAGAAAAAATAAACACACGTCATGTTATTGCTATAATAACGTCTGTTGGTCATGGTCATGAGTGATCGCATTTTTAAGGCAGACGAATTTAATGACAATGTGTAGACTGCAACCTATATAAAAACTATAAATTTTAAGAATTAAATCCAATTTTAGTGGTATACGTTTTGGGCTATGGTATCTTATGATAGGTATGACATTGTAGAGAGAAATTTCTATTATTTTAAAAACTAAACACCCATATAACCAAAATTACCCCTAGGTAGCGTTTAACGACGGTAACAATGCTTTCTTGGGTTGTCCATGTCTACTTCACTGGATGCATTTCGTGCTCGTGCATCTTTTCGTGTAAATAGGTACGAAGGTACGCATTATTTTATTTATTAGTCTTTTTTTTGTATGCAGTGATTGTGATAGGGCATCTATTCCGGTAAGTCAACAGTAGCTATAATCCACAATAATGTGAATCTGGCATTTATGATAAATAAATAGGTACTGATTAGGAAATTAGGATATAAGTTATATAACGAATGTCGCCGAGCGTTTATTTGCCAGAACACGATTGGTGTTGCCAAATTGTAACTTTTTTCTGTCTTGGTACTACGAGTAATTTAAAAAGTCATGGACCTAGTAATGTTAAATGACGAGTTTATTTATATTCGTTATGGCAAAAAATTACATAACAATGCTTACGCATCAAAAATATTGCTTTAATTAACCGATATCTCTAAAAAACAGAAAAATATAGTTTTGCATCAGTCATATGCTTATGCTTACCAAAAATTGCGCACTTTATGAAAATAATTTTTATTATTGTGTTCCCTGATATATATTGTTGTATTGATTAAATTTGTGGCCGAAGAAGAAATTTTTTGCTGCTGGCAAAGTTAAAATGAAATATACAGTGTACAGAATGTTAGAAGATGTAACGTTATGAAATCAAAATATTTAAAACTGCCAAATCAAAGCATTCCAAGATACGAGTACAACATTTAAATAAAGATTTTCCTGTTTCTTGAATAAAGTTTTCATTTGCTTTTTTTTGTGTTACACAATCTTGTTACCTTAAATTGTTATACAGCAAAACTTTTTCTTTATGGGGAATTTTTTAATAATAATAACTTGTTGTTTTTAAAAAATTAATAATGAAAAAAAAATCCATATAGCGCAAACTTTCTGGGTATAAGCATTGCATACAGACCGGGTTGTTAATTCCTTACCCTTTATTTTAGAGGATTTGGACATGGATATTAATGTCTTACCGAGCACCTCGTCTGGCATTAGACATACTTGCTGTATTCATTTAGAAGATGAAGACAGTGGAGTGGAAGGTATAAAGATATTCACGACAGAAACGTTTAAAAAATGTCAGTTAGCTCTATCTTGTAGAAGAAAATTTGGAATGAAGTATGCTAATATTCAGTTTCCATATCAGGATGACTTCGCTTCTAGGATACCACTCCAGTTGTTACAGGAAATTTACTGCAATTAAAAAAAATTAAGTGGAGACCATAACAAATAATGATTTACAGGAATTTCTCTTATTTCATCCTCCGACCGAACCGGAGGATCAACCTACCGAAGATAACTTAAATATTATAAAAAAATGTAAGAAAAACACCCGGTCAAAAACATTATTTTAAAAAAATCGTAACACTGGTGTTTTAAAAAAGACTTGCATCTTTTGCAATAAATTTATAAAAATAAAAAGCGGATTGGAATGATTGGATTGAGTGTTTGTCAGACTAAAATTTTTGAGTTTAAAATAAAACAATACGCCACATTCTTGAATGATCAAGAATTATTAACAAAAATTAAAGACATAGATTTTGTAGCCAAAGAAGTTCATTACCATAGATTATGCCGAACAAACTATACACTTAAATTTTACAAGCAAACAAATATAAAAAATAAACAAGGTCACTGGTACACGAAAAGAAATTATCACAAAGACGGTTTTTTCTTTTTTCATCTTCTTGGAGACCTCCCCTTACCTTTGGCAGATTAGCTCTTCATATTCTTAAAAAACTATGCCGAAGTAGTAGCAAAAGAGTTGACATAATTTTTGATAAAATTATTACGCCGTCGATAAAAGATTCCGAAAGAGATCGACGTGCTGGACAGACAGACAGAAGTGTAGCTTTTACTATTACTGGAGAAGAACAAAAACGGCCAAATGACTTTCTGAAAGCATTGAGAAGTGACTCCTTTAAGTCAGAGCTTGTTCAGTTTTTAGTAAACTATTGGAACACAGTAATATAGCAGGAATTCTGGGGGATAAAGTCCTAAGGATAAACTGTCAAGATATATGTTATACATTTTATTATACAAATGGCCATGTAATACGCGAAGTTGACCAGTCATTATGTTGTTCTCACTATGAAGCCGATACCCGAATTATTTACCATATATCTAAGCTACCGAAGAACACCAATGTTGTCGTACGAGCCTCAGACACAGATATATTATTATTAATAATCGCACTGGGAAATATGCACCGGATAATAAATAACGTGTCATTATGGGTGGAAGCTGGTCTTAAATTCAAGAATACTTTACGATATCTACACGTTAATAAAATTTACGAAAGTTTGGGCGAAACTGTGTCCAAAGCATTACCAGCCTATCATGCATTCACAGGAAGCGACTACACAGCATCGTTTGCTAGGAAAGGAAAAGTAAAACCTTTGGGCATTATTCAGAAAAATCCAAAAATTGCCGAAATCTTTGCAACATTAGGTAGTTGTGAATCAGTGTCTGAAGAAAACATTAATCATATAGAGAAATTTTTGTAAAATGTACGGCAGAAATCATTTAACGCGAGTAAATGAAGCACGGTTTGACTTGTTTATGAGAAACTATGGCATCAGTGCATCTGAAAAAAAGAATCCCCTTGGCAAAATAAAGAACTTTGATAGCAGCTTAATGCCACCATGTAGTAGTTCATTATTATGCAAAATAAAAAGAGTTAATCAAATTTGTGCAATATGGAATTTTGCAACAGAGCCTGAGCCAACGTTTTATAAACCTCAAGAACGTAGTTGGATTTTGGTTGATAACAAGTACCAAATTGAATGGTTTCTGGGCCCACAGACTCCTGCATCTCTAACAGAAATTTTAGCAGACCCAGTTTCATCCGATAGTGACGATGAATGTGTATATCCTATAACCAGTCTAGCGGTGAAGAGGATTAATTTAGTTTGTTTATTTCGTTTACTTATATCTAATATTACATAAACTAAGTTTTGTTATATTTATGTCATAAATATATATGTATGTAGAAGACCATTTTGATATGCGAGGGTCTTAAATTAAACAAAATTAATTTGTATTTAATTTAAATACTTATTTTTAAACCACTATTTTAATCAAGTCGCTTTAATTTATGGCTCTCAGCATGATTTTTGTATATTTCATTTCAAATACACCTTAAAATTCGTCTGCTTTAAAAATGCGACCACTCATGGGTAACAGACGTTATTATTGCAATAATTTGGCCTGTGTTTGTTTTTTCTACACGAAAACCACCTTGATATTCATTAGGCAGTCAAGTACTGCCGCAAAACAGAGAATCCATAGGGGTTGTTTACTTAACTTTAAGCCCGTCTGAACTTGTTACGCGACCGTCTGCCAATGTTTAATTTTTATAAATCGATAATTTGAATGATTGTAAAATATTTGGATAAAAAAATTTCTTGGTATTTTGTGAGGAAGTTGGTGCCAGGTTTTTTGTTCTTTTCAACCCCGTCTGTTACAAAAAAGCGATCATTTTACGCGGCAGACGCGGGCATTCTGAATTTATATCGTACTTTTAGTAATTTTTTTGTACACATTAACCTGGTATTAATTCGGCAATTGTAACTCTAATTTTTTAATTTTTTTAAATTTGTATCTGGTGAAGGCGACCATATCGGGCCGGCAGACGGGCGGTTTACATTTTACTTTGGGCTATATTATACACTTCTCTTACAAAACCTTTGGTATCTTATAAGGCAGCTGCTTTTACTCTCAGCTCTAGGACTATAACTTAAATGCGTATCTTTATTTGGTCAGAATAGGCATGGATCATGATGATAGACCTCCCCTTTGTCCACAAAACGATTCCGTCACTGGGGCTTGGTATATGATGGCTACTAAAAGTGCATCGCTTTCAGTAAAATGGTCCCCATGTAGTACAGCGGTGCTGAGACAAATGGCTCGGTAAGTTTTGCCATATAACAATAAAGCAAATACTTAAAAACGAGTGGGAATATACCGCTCTAAGGGTTGTCACTCATTTATCCATTCCGCATCACCTCCGCATTATGGAGTTTTTAACAACTGCACTCATCTATAGGCAACGGGTTGCCTTATCCTATGTACAGGGGTTACCAGCGATATAGAGGCGAGGCGATGCCGCGTGGATAACAGAGCGACAACCTTAAATCGACCCCAAGGGCCTCTAATTTCCAGTCCATTCCACATAGTCCAACAAGTATTGGCGCACGAGTTCAGGAAAGTATTCGTCCGGAACACTTTCTTGTGTAACGCATACTAATAAGTATACTAAATGCATAGTGCCGGGCGGAAACCCAGTCAGATATTGTTTAAACCGAAATGATTTAAACGAAAGGACACAATAAACATTTCTTTTATATTTCATGTTCTTTGATGAATTACGAACAAAAAATGCCTTTTGACTTCTTACTTTAAAAGTGATATTTTTAAAGCCGGCACCACACATGCGGTATTTGCCGAATAGCGAGCAACAAATGTGCGTCATTCGGCAAGCACCAACTAGTGTGAAGCCGGCACCTCACATGCAGTATTTGCCGAATAGCGAGCAACGAATGTGCGTCATTCGGCAAACACCTACTAGTGTGGATGAAGAGTTTGAGGCGAACGTTCAGCACTCGCCGAACACCAAACATTTTTCATCGGTTTGTCGGTAAATTGGCACGAATCAAAGGAAACGAATATTTTTCCAAGCGGAGATTGATGTAGTCGTCCACAAATACCGCATGTGAGGCGCCGACTGTCGGGAATTCGCGCGGGATAGTTCGCCAAATAGCAAACATTCGGGATTCGGCGACTGCCGCATATGTGGTGCCGGCTTAAATGAAGAATTTGGGGCACGCGTTCGGCACTCGCCGAACACCAAAAATTTTCCATCGAATCAAAGAAAACGATTTTTTTGCCAAGCAGAGATTAGTGTACAGGCTGTCGGGACGATTTTGCGTGACTCATAAAACACTAAAAATTTTATCAATACACTCACTTTCAAAACCTCCCCCCCCCCCCCCCTGTATTAACAATATAAAATTAGTATGTACTAATACTGATATGTACTTAGTATTAGTGGAATATTGTCATATTTCCTATATTTCTTATTTTTTCCAAATTTACATATCTACATTTTATTAGATTATTTATTTCATATTTCGAAAACCACATTACGTGCTCCAATTGCATATGGTTAGCGTCGCCGTTATTTTATGAACCCTGACCAGTTTGTACTGTTTGTATTAACTGTTCTTGAGGGATTCATATACAGGGTGTTATGAAATTCACTGCATCTATTGAAACCGGTAAATCCTGATTTGAATTCAGGTTGGGTACAAATAGTCATAAATGGCGCTTCGCGATAATAAGCTGGTAGTAGCCTCTTAAATTTTCCTTAACCGGCGGTACCCGCCACTGGCAAGAAACACATGATAGGGAGAAAGTTGCCAATTCTATCAATAATTGCTTTATGTACCTAAAAAGTTAGCATAAGAAATAATGTTATTTTTAGTAAATTATTACTATGTAGTAAAAGCCCTTTAAAATATACTTCTTTTGGCAATACCAATATACCAAATAACACTGACAACACAGTACAGCCATTAATTTAATGCAAGGACCTAACTTAAAAGTTCCAATAACGCATCAGATACAAAGTTTAAAAGATTTCACGGTATTATGTCACTACCCGCATTATTAAAAACTGAAAACCAATGTATTTGTTACTTTTAAACTAAAATCTTTTTAAAATTCACTTTCCTTCTTATAAAAAGAGTTTTACGTTAAACTTGTCACACTCATGCAATACCTACCTAGTAACAAAACTGTACGTATAGTCATTAATGAAAAAAATGTTTCACTAACTAATTACATACAATGCTTAAAAGAATCCATGGTACTTTTTACTATCAGCACCATTAAAAAATCACAGAAAAATAAAGGGTTTGCTATGAAAAACTGAAACTAATTAATTTTGAAGCTTGCGTCGGTCGGCTCAAAGAACTTTCACGAAGTTTGTTCAGGTCTGGATTATAAACAACAATTTATTTTTGATGTTTAACCTCTTTTGAATGGCAGAAAGTTAAAGCTAGCTTTATATGCTAGCCAGTTATGCTGATTTCATTAATAAATAACGTAGTAGGTAAGTGACAATTGACAATTGATACCTATTAACTTAAAATACACGTTTTTGGTAAAATACGTCTGTGGAATTAAAAATACAGAATTATTTTCGGTTTTACTAAAACTGAAAAAATGAGATACCTATCACGATAATATTTGAGTTTGGCAATGCCCCGGCTGGATCATTTATTTTTTCTTTATATTAGAGCCTATGAGGTCATGCCTTTTAGAAGCGTCGGATACGGGGGTGGTTTAGGGTATTTTTTAAAATAAAAAAAGTGTGCGATTTGAGGGAAAAAAGTATTGGGAATATCTGTAGACTACCCCAGGGGTCACCCATTCAAATATATTCAGTGAATTTTATAACATCCTGTATATAGCATTCTAGGGAATTCAAAAGGAGCGCGGTCGCGTCCCGACAAGAGCGCGGTACTGTCGCGTTGCGACAGGAGGCGAACCCTTTAGGCCAACCCTTTATGCCGAACAAGTTACCGTGTCGAAAGAAAGCTGCCCCTACGTTAGTGTCCCTAGTAGCCCCGTAAGTGTATTGTAATTGTACCTTTTAATAAAATATAAGTGTTTTCGTAAACCGTTATATAATTTACCTACCCCTACGTGACAATATATTTATTGATAAGAGAAGCAACTTGTTTACAACTAAATACAGAATTTCAAAAAATGTTTGTCACGTTAATTCCAGTTTTGTAAAAAATGAAATTTGGATTTTGTTGGTATTTAATGCGAATTAAAGCTACAATCGGTAATATGCCAAAAAACATTTAGTTGTAGTTTGACAGGGCTAGAATTAATGCTACGTGGCAAGAAGGGCTATGTCGTCATCAGATAGCTAGTAGGCTGAATTTTGTTAGAAATACTGTTGGCAGGATAATTAGTCGGTATAAAAAGACTGGTGAAGTGCAAAACGGACGTCGTAGTGGTCGTCCTCGTGTTACAACACTACAAGAAGATCGATATATTGTTCAGTCAACCCGTAGAATTCGGTCACTAATCGTACTGGTACTAAGATCACCTTCCAGAGGACGTATTACCGTGTTGTCTCGAGTGCTACAGTCTGTAGAAGGGTTTTAGCATCAGGATTGCGATGCAGAAGACCTTTACAAGTTTTTTTGTTAACTTCTCGTCACCGAGCCGCTCGTTTGCAATGGGCACGAACATATCAAAACTGGCTCAAAACTGGCTTTTGCCAGAATGGAGAAATGTGTTTTTACAGACGAGTCGCGTTTTGGCCTAGTACGTGGTGATTACCAAGAGTTTGAAGGGAACCAGGAGGCATAAATAGACTTGAAAATACCATCAAAGTTGCTCATTACCGCGGTGGGCAGGAAAGGTTTTTGGGGGTATAATATTAAACAGTAAAACTCCTTTTATCAATATGCCGGGGACAATAACAGGTCAATATTACCTTAAACACATCTTTGATCCTATAACTGTACCCCTAAGTAATGAATTAGGCGACGTCCATCTTTGCGGACGACAATGTCGGGCCACATCGCACTAGAGCTAATCAAGAAGAACTGGAAAACCAAAACATCACTAGACTAGACGCCGGACATGAATCCCATAAAACATGTGTGGGATTATATATCCAGAGCCATTTTCAACCGGAATAATCCACCAAGCAACGCCCAAGAATTCATTGTTGTAGCTACTGAAGAATGGAGGAATATCCCCCAGGAGTAGGAAACCATGACTAATTTTATTATTGAGATGCATAGGGGGGCTAATGCATTACTAAGAAGTAAAGGCTCAAATATTGAATATTAATTTGTTGTAGTAGGTACTGGGTATAATATTTCAATTATTTAAATTTTTGTCCCAATTTTTTGATTTTACATGATAATTGATTGATGCAGAAAAGCAAATGAACACAATGTTTTCCTGGTAACTGTTGTTTTTGACGTATTACGCAGGCTTGTTGTAGAAATTCAACTATTTAAATCAATAACTTGGGTAACTTGTTATTCACAAACTACCAACTTTACAAAAAGTCTTAATAAACAAAAATTTAATACAATCATAGTAGTATGTAATTGTAAATTATTCTGTGGTAAATTTTTTATATCTCTATTTTAAGAGATCCTAAGCCATTTACGGTGTAATTCGGCAGAGCGCTACTAACGAGCGCTCATAATAAATAGTTAAAAAACCGAAGTTAAAAGGAACATATTTTATTCGCAGTTCTGCATTTTAGACGGTGTGCCCATAGTGAAAATATATAATAGAGAAATAATGTCATTTGCGAATGTGGCAAATTTACCAAGCTGAATCCGTAAACACAGACGGTCTTCTGCGGGCTTGCGCCTTGTCGAACGTTTGCCTTGTGATAGACAGGACCGTACTTCAAAATTTATTTCACATGACGTGAATCTTTTATCGAGTAATAAATGCTAAATATATTACTTGTAATTATTCTTTTTATTAATGATAAAAATGTAACCATTAGTGAGATTTTAACAAAAATTGTATAGTTTGTCGGCTATTTTTCTTGCTATACAAAACTGTCGATAATTCCTCGAAAATAGCTCAGTTTATACATATACAGTGCGTCTATTTAATGTCCTCCCTCTTAATTTTTTAAACGTTACATTTACAAAATTGAAAGTTGAAATAAAATATAAACATAGTATTCTAAACAATACAAATAAAATATGCAACTGTTTTAAGAAGTAAAATAGTAAATAAAAAAACCCAATCAAACCAAGTTCTATGGTAAGATGTAAATATTTTTACACCTATTTACAGCGTGTGCACTTGATACTTTGGTGAAAGCGCTACTTACCTACGGCCCCATGTCAATCTAATCCACTGATATCTTAGCGATCCTTTGGCGAAAGCGCTTTTTTCTTTCGCCATCCCTTTTAAAATACTCCCCTATACCCTAATCCACTAGTATTTTTAGTGCCCCCCTGACGAAAGCGCAAATATGGCTTTTGGACACTCACCCTTCTAATCCACCGATATCTTAGCGATCCTTTGGCGAAAGCGCAAATATGCCTTTTGGACACTCACTCGCCCTTATGCAATATAGGGGAAGGAGGCATTGACACTATATATGACCTTCTTACACCATCTTACCCCTTATACAATGCCCCTAATACACACACCCCATCAGTGCCTTTCTGACACCTTGACCACACTCAATATACGTCACTGATAAATATTTCTATTTCTCCGTGTGTGTGTTCACTTCAACACCGGAGTGCATTTAAGATAAAAGTTAGAAAATTTATTTGGTTAGAGTTAATCTTAATAACTCAAAACTTAAAAGTATTTTTGCAACTTCAGCATTTACAACAGGTGTATTCCATGTGTTTCCTTCAGTGATTACAACTGGGTCCGGTTCTGATCGCCGACTTGCGTCATTGAGTTCAACAACCACTTTTGCTAGACGTCAAGAGTGCGCATGCTTCGAGAGGACCGTCGTTTAAAAATCTGACTGGCGCCCAATGCGTACAAACGCACTTTTTCGCCCATACATTGGACGGATTCAGCTGGTGTCGCGAATACGTTGTGATGGTCTAAATATATTTTGTCTATGGGTGTGCCTCGATTAAGTTTAACCCGAAGGTCTTCCCACTTCCATTTTTTTTTGTTTCAGATTGTGTTAAAGTGGTGTGGTCTAAGTAATTTAAGCCCAAATTGAAAATCCTAGATCAACAGTTTGAAAAGAAAACTTGATTTTACCAATGTTTAGCTTAAGCGGCTTTATTTAGTGAAAAAGAGTAATAGGTATCAAAATTTTTGAAGGCGTATAATCTTCTTTCAAGTCCTGGAAACAATATCTTCTTAGTAAAAATATTTAATATTTTTAAATGGCGTTGATAATTCAGAAAAAATATGAAAAATGAGTTTTTCGTCACTTTTTGGTACCTATCTTTTAAATCAGGGGTCTTCAACCTTTTGTTTTATCGAAAAGCCAGGTTTGAGTTTCCCTCTCGGCCAGAATCAGTGGAGAGCGAGACAATAGATATAGAATAAACAATTCTAGAGTTTTGGGTAAGTTATTATGTACCTATCTATCGTTTTTTCTGTATGCTATAAAGTCAAAAAGAAGCAAGCGGCCCGCGGGCCGCAGGTTGAAGACCCCTGACGTAAATAGTACTTTCAAATACGATGATTTATGAATTTGTTTTAAAAATAATTCAATTATCTACAAATCAAAAAAAAATTGCCTCGCTATCTAAATCTGTTCAAAAGATATAGGTAATACAAGGTTGAAAAATTCGAACAAAAAAATTATGGAATCAGAATGTTGTGATATATCTCAATAATTATAAGTTATGGTTAAAACTATTCGTCATTTTCAAAAAGTTGACACAATTTCAAGCAAAACAAAAAAAATTCATCTTTTATCTTGAATAAATCCAAAGATCGTGGGAAACTGTATGTCCGCGCCGACGCGACGGTATTGACAGTGCCAACTAGTGATTGCAATCCCGTAGTGTTTTAAATCCCGCAAGGCATTTGCGGGATTGGTTCTAATCCCGCGGGATCCCGTGGGATCCCGCATAGGTTTTTAAATTTAATAATATTCGATAAATTAACGTTTATTTAATTAATTATTGAACCAACTTTAATTTTTTATTACAAGAATCAACAGTTAACAGTATTTCAGTTAAAAAATTATATAATTGAAAGTCTAGCATCTCTTATCTATACTACTATGACTATAAATCAATCAAATTTCTTATTAATTAAAGTAACAAGTAACTTTGGGCAAATGAACTTCAGATGTTCATACGCGGCATCCCGCTTAGGTTTTTTAATTTTATAAATTTCGATAAATTAATGTTTGTTTAATTAATTATTAAACCAACTTTATTTTTTATTATAAATGTCAAAAATTAACAGTATTTCAGCCAACAAAATTATAAATTTAAATTCTAGCCTCTCTTAACTATACTACTATGACTATAAATGAGTCAAATTTCTAATCAATTAAATTAATAACGAGCAACTTTGGGCAAATGAACTTTAAGTGTTTATTATTTTTCTACCTGAGATAATAAGTCTTACTAGTTTTTCTAGTAAATCACATTAGTTTGATTGTAAGGTAAGTAAACTTATAATACCTAAGCAGTCTCATTAATTTGTATATTATAATACCACGGATATTTGGCAGATACACGTTTTCGCTTTATTTTTTAAGAGTTTGCGACTTTTTCATGGCTATGCGGATCCGCATAGCTGGTGCGGGATCCCCCAGGCCGTCAAATGATGCGGGATCTCGCGGGATTGCGGGATCCCACTTTGCGGGATTGTAATCCCTAGTGTCAACCGCGTAGAGCGCTGACGAAAGCATTTAAAAAGCTGTATTATAAGGTTTTTTTCAAGTTTTACTTAGTGAAAATATAAAATTGATTCCTTTGAATTTAATTTCCTTTAAATGAATTATTTTCAATGTATCATTCTATATAAAACGACACAATGTTTTTATTCCAGATAAAAGATGATTATTTTGCTTGAAACTAAGTCAGCTTTTTAAAAATGATGAACAGTTTTAACCTTAACTTAGAATTATTAAGATATATGACAACATTCTGATACCATCATTTTTTGGTTCGAATTTTTCAACCTTGTATTACCTTGTATTATCTTTTAATCAAATGCATATAGAGAGGCAATTTTTTTTTGATTTGTATTTAATTGCATTATCTTTAAAATGAATTCATAAACCATCGTTTTGAAAGTACCATTTAAGAGATAGGTACCAAGAAGTGAGGAAAAACTCAGTTTTTCATCTTTTTTCAGGGTTATCAACGCCATTTAAAAATATTAAATATTTTTACTAAGAAGATATTGTTTCCAGGACTTAAAAGAAGATTATATGCCTTAAGAAATTTTGATACTACTCTTTTTCATAAAATAAAGCCGCTTAACCTAAAAAAAATGGTAAAATCAAGTTTTCTTTTGAAACTATTAATATAGGACTTTCATTTTGGGCTTCAATTACTTAGGCCACACCACTTTAACACAATCTAAAAAAAATGGAAGTGTGAAGACCTTTGGGTTAAACTTAGTCGAGGCACACCGTGTTTATTATTTGCAGTTTAGGTTATAACAGAAGTTATTTTGCAGAGTTAATTAAATTTTTTAATATATTTTTATGGAATTGAAGTTACTTAAATCATGGATTTAAAGACAGAGAGGAGATATCATTATTTACATTTTAGAGCAATCAGAGGTTCCAGAGATACTCTTATTCTGGTTAACTACATATAAGGTACCCCCTCCAATTTTTTACAACAGCTCTTGCCAAGCTTTCAGTTATGTGGCATGATTGAAAAACTATACTAAAATAACGCAATTGCAGTAGGCTTGATAAAATACAGGAATATACCATCATTTTTCGTGATAATAAATTATTAGTAATATACAGGATGTTCGGAAAATGCATCAGGATACTTGGACAGGTGATTCTAGGTGATTCTACGTGGCAAAATAAAGGTAGTAAGCCATGTAACAAAATTTTAAACCTCAATATTTTCCTAGTTACAGCCTATCAAAGCTCAATTTTTTTTCTTATTTTCAACATATTTCGATTATTTCTTAACTAATCAAATTGATATTTGGCACGGAAACTCAGCTTGGTATCATTCTGTTATGAAAATGTTTCTCTACTGTACCGTCAGAGGGTATTTTACCTGAATCCCAAATTTTATTTTTTGTTTTGACAGATATTGCAAAAACGAGCATTTTAAAGATAATAAAATACTAAACAAAAAAGGTATCCTTCATCCGAGTTGATAAATCTCTCCGTTTTGTGGCAAATTGGAATTAAAGATTTTATTATCATTAAATCATCTTTTCAAATGGAAGCATCGTTTTCGAAATATCTGTCAAAACAAACAATATATGGTAAAAATATAATTAGGGTTTCGGTTAAGTGCCCTCTGGTGGCACAATAGAGAAGCATTTTATAAGAGAATGATATAAATTACCAAGCTGAGTCTCTGTGCTAAAAATCAATTTGATTAGATTTTTTTTATCTAAAACATCCCACGTAGACTTCAAGTCTAAGTACTAACGTGCCGTGGGCGTGTGAAGAGAAGGGAAATTCAGTCTATTAACAAGGCATTTAAAGGATCGGAAATAATTGAAATATGTTAAAAATAAAAAAAATATTGAATTTTGATGGGCTGTAACTAGAAAAATATTGAGATTTCGAATTTTTGCTACATGGCTTACTACCTTTATTTTACCACGTAAAATCACCTGTCCAAGTATCCTGACGCATTTTCCAAACACCCTTTATTTACATTGCATGGTGACGAAATTTAGAGCGAGAGTGGCAACGTCACTTTTTCTCCGTAGCACGTATCGTATTCCCATTCATTCATGGCTTAAACAGTTGTTAAGGCGTAGTACTTTGTGTGTAACATTCTTGACAGCTCGAAGAACACGTGTTGTAGTGAAATTTAAAGGGATTTTTGGTTATTCTTAAAACCTATCTATAAACTTTGAAAAATGGTGCGTCACTGCCAAGTGTGTAAAAAAATGGATTATTTTCATCCAGTCTTTTCACAGGTTTGCTTGGTGAAATACAAACGGAAAATTTAATTATAAAAAATACTGTATATTATTAGGTTTGAATATTCTTCTACTCTATTCTTAGTTCGTCTAAATTTTCCTGGTAGTCCGAAAATGTTGGAAAGCTCATGTGCATCAATATACAAGGCATGACTGCAGATAGCGACACGACCAGGCCGTATTTTTTAAAATTTATTTCCGGCAAAGTGTCTATTTCACAAATATTTAATTAGTTACGACACAAACATGTTTTTAGTTGAATAAAGTTATTTCCAAGTAAAAAGATTATTTGTCATAGCGATGGTGCGAGTGGAAATTTGTATTTTTTATTTTTCCGAAAATATAGTTCAATTGGTTCAATTGGTACATGAGATTATCGGTACATTCTGAACAATTTTTCTCAATAAAATTTTTCGATATCTTGTCAATTTGACCCCTTTTTCGATACTGCCGTCAACTTTCTTTTAAATTCCCGCCAAACTAGTGATCACGTGACATGTGTTAAAATATATTTTTTCTACAAACGTCAAAAAATGACAAGGTTCGCGCATTGATAACAATATGCGAAGTGACACTTTTTTTCATTTTCCTGTTACCATGACCCCGCGTGCGCGAAGTAGTGTGCGAAATAGGCATTTCGCGCACAGCATGTAAATTATACGTTGGCCAGCGGATCTGTGTCTATCAAAGGAATTATTGTTGTTGGCAACAACATGGCAACAACTATCATTTTATTTGCATAGTTACACTGATTACTTGATTTGGAATCATATTTTAAGCCAGTTCCACACTATTTTTTATATTAAACTCTAGGTATTTATAGTAATGCCGGACCCTGTATGTACGAAAACTTGTTGGAAGTTCAATAAAAATACGATAAATAACGTACAAATCAACATGGATATCCTATAACACATGAACCAAAAAGGTAAGAAAATCATATTTTCTCGTGAAAATGTTTGAATAATCCTCACTTTTTTGAAAAGAGAATTAAAAAGCGAATCGATAGGTACCAAAATTTTTTCGAAAAACTCAAAATTACGCACCGACCTTATCTCAAGCAGACCCGTAACACCCTGTATAATAGTATACATATTTGGACGTTTGTAGAAAAAATTTTGTTTGCAACTCGTACGCGAAATACTTTAGTGATCTCGACTATTTTTTTAACTCGGCTGCGCCTCGTTAAAAAAATTAGATCTCGATCACTAAAGTAGCATTTCGCGCCCTAGATACAAAAATAACTATTTTGGTTGTCGAACAAGCAGAAACGAACCCCCCAGTAGAGTTTTTTTTAATATCAATACTAAAAGTATTTCCCAGCCGTCTAAGAGATAGGGACGAAATACGGCGGCAGGAGTTTTGTTTTGATATGATGGAAAGAGCAAACATGGATAGGGAATTTTTAAAAAACATTTATTTCACTGACGAATGCACATTTACCTTAAACAATGAACCCAATGTTCAAAATTATCGATATTGTAGCAAAGAAAACCGACACAGGTTTGTCGAAACAATGACGCAATATCCACAGAAAGTAAATGTTTAGGCAGGGATTTTCGGACAAAATATTATCGGGCCATTATTTCTTACACGAAATTTAAATGCAGAATATTATTACGAACTAGTCGAAGATCATATTTTACCTACTTTACATGATGCCGCCAGGGAAAATCAGGAAGTTTGGTACCATATGGATGGCCCGGCACATAGTACCCTGGCTGTCCGGGAATATTTAAACCATGCTTTTAATGGAAATGTTATTGGCCTAAATCATACAGTAAATTGGTCAGCCAGGTCTCCTGATCTTTCGCCAAACGATTTCTTTCTCTGGGGCCATTTAAAAAACATGATAAAAAATTCTCAAATCTAGAAGAGTTAAAAAATGCTATTTCTGAGGAATGCAATAGAATTTCAGCTTACCAACTAGCAAATGTAAGAAGAGAATTTTATGATCGCCTCGGTTATTGTCTAGCAGTCAATGGAGGAATATTTCAACATCTTCTTAAATCCTAAAGTTGTAACAATATAATAGTACCTATTAATTAGTAAGTTATTGAAGCATGTAAAATGTCATAATTAACCTTGTAGTTGGATACTTTATTTTAATACAGCTTTAATATTTCCGATGTACGGGTTTTTATAACAACAAAGCACACATTTCAAAATGACAACTTCATTTGACAGCCATCTTTTACCTTGACTGGTGCTCGCAAATACGGGGCCAGAAAAAAGGAGAAATATTTAAAAAGAAATCGGCGATAACTGGTAAACGGGTTAATCAAAAATATCTAAAGTTATTCTTTTGAATGTGGGTTTTAGTGCTCTTTAATAAACCTAAATAGAATTTGTCTCTAAAATAAGTAGGGAGGCCAATAATTGACCCCATTTAAAATTACATGGGATTTCCTATGTTCCGCTCGACGATGCAACACCCGGTATATATACATATATATATATATATATATATATATATATATATATATATATATATATATATATATATATATATATATATATATATATATATATATATATATATATATATAAATTAGCTTTGGTAAAATCACTCATCCAAAAATGTCACTGCCTCCCCGGCTATAAGAGAAAACTTTCTTCTTATTTTGGGCCAATGGATCACCTGTAATCACTTGTACATGGAGTTTTGCAACCCCCTGCGTTTACATTGAGTTGAATTAACTTAACATCATCTTCTCAATTTTAAAAAATTCATAACTTAAAAAATCAGCCAGATTCTCCAACGCTAGTCCGGTCTAATTTCACAACCAAACGTTTTAAACTGACAAGTGTAAGAATAAGACAACTAAGTTTTATAGAAAGAATTTATTTCTGAGCTTTTTCGCAAATTTATAAAGAAAATGGCGATTTTAGTGCTTACTTTCGACAATAATAGAACTAAATTTATTACAGCAACTAGTTCCACGATAAAAATCATTTGGAAACCAACCAAATCGCTGAAATATCAGAATAATTCATTAGTCTTTATTGAAAACTTATTAACCATGACAGGACAAAAACCTGTCTAAACATAACCGACCAACTATAAGGTCTTAATTTAAACCAGTACTAAATCTTAAACCTTCTTACTGAATCTGAATGATTAGTTTTAGAGTAAAAATCGAAAGAAACTTTTTGTTCGTAATTCATCAAAGAATATGCAAAAATGTTTATATTTTCGTTTAGTTAATATTTGACTGCTTCCTTTATGCAATAAGTTATACAGAAAAAATTCGGGCAAATAATTTTTGGAACTCATGCGCCAGTATGTGCTGAATTAACAGAACACTTCTAATGCCCTAACTGTTTTGAGTCCAGTCCATTATTCATTTTGTTTCTCATTCTCTTTCTTGTAATGTCTATTTGAGGTTTAGAATCTTTGAGTAAAATTGTATAGGACAGCGCAATTTGGATTTTTTTTATGATTTAAAAAATCGAATGAAGAAAGTCTTCGTGTGTTATCGGTACAATCTAACGGTCTAAGGATTTTGGCGATTTAACATTTTCGAAGCGATGATAATTATTTACCAGACAACAATCTTATAAAAGTTTCGTTTGGTATTTTGGGTATTATCAGTAGATTTATTAATATTATTTTTAGTAGTCATTTTTTGGATTGCTTTAAAGATGAGCCGCTGGCCACTGATTATACTATACCAAATGGTTTGCCTGGTGTGTTGTCTAATATTGGGGAACAATGCAATTATTATCTGCCGGGGATGAATTACACAGGTACTTGCGAGGAAGGTAAGTAAGACAGTTTAGTGGTTAAAACTGGCTAGAAAATTAAATAAATCTGCTCAGTTATCTCTATCTTTATAGCCGCGTTTTTTTCTCTGATTCTGAAACTGCTCTGCTGCATATTAGTGTATAAAATATAAAAAACCTTAACAACGGGTTGCACAAAACTTTTAATAAAGTAGTAAATTTAATTGACGTTTAGAGTCCTATTTGGCAATGACGTTAGCATAAGTGCTGTCACATTATAAGTGTCTTATTAGTTTAATTCATGATTAAATTGTTTGTGCAACCCGACGTTAGACTCCTAAAACCTATAAAACTAAAGCCTACAAAATTTAAAAATATTACCCTAAATTAATCTTTGTATCAGTTCTGACGTATAGGAACGGGCTTAAATAATGTGACCATGAAATACAGAATAAATACGTATATTTAAACCATCTTACTATTTCAGATTCCTGCTTCCCCATTGCTTGTCTAAAAGATGATTTATGTGATTATTACGATTCTGAAGTTGTTGACGGCACACCTTGTGGAGAAAATAAGGTATTAAACAATGACATAACATTTCCGCTTCTAGAGTTAAAATATTACGCTTAGATATAAGTTATTATTCTTAAAAGAATATTTTTGGTGAGTTTTGAGGCTCAAAGGCGACTATGTTCAAGCTGCTAGATTACGCCTTTTTTATTATAAGAGTCTTGTAAAATATCTTAAAAGTGAACTTTCAGTAAATAGTTGTAAATATACTCATGGGTTAAAAAACGCAAAAGAGGATTTGGTCAGAAATTCGTTAATTAATGGCTGTATTTATCGAGAATATTATATGTTTTTGATTTTGTAAAGTAAAATTAAAATAATTTTCTATGTGAGGATAAACAATAAATGCATTTTTTAACTTTACTTTTAAATGCCATTTGAAGTATCTGAACAGCGGAATGATTTTTCAATACATACTATACATATTACTTCTTTTGATTCACCTCAATTTCTGGCTTGAAAAAAATGATCCACGAACAGATTCATTAAATTATCGTTGGTCTTGAGTCATACCAACTATGGAGATCTGGTATTTGGACCCTGTCTTGATGTTCTAAGTAGTTCTAGAGTGCAAAGAATACAAAACTCTTGTGTTCGTTTTATTTATAATCTTCGAAAAAGGCATCATGTTTCACACAAATTGGTGGAGTTAGGGTGGCTCAATATGCACAGCAGACGTAAACTGCATTTGGCTTCGTTTGTCCAGAGGGTGCTTGAGACAGGTTTACCTACTTACATTAAGGAAAGGTTAAAGCATCGAGTATTAGTACATGATGTAGATACTCGTAACGCCCATCTCCTCGATATCCTAAGCTTAAAACGTCAATTTATGAAAGATCTTTCAGCTATTCTGCGGTGTCTGTTTACAACTCGGTACCTCACCCCATTCGACTGAAGTTGGTTTATGGTTTTAAAAAGGCATACAAAAAATTCCTGTTGCAACAGGCTGTTGCTTGACTGTATATGATATTGCCTCTTAGAAATGTGCTCTTTTATTTTTATTGTATGTATAATTTACTTCTTGGTAAAAAATTTGTAAATGTATTTTTAATTATATTAAGTTTTTTTTGTTTAAATTTAATTGAATTCAATCTTTGTAATTGTACATTTAATTATGTTATGTAATGTTTTTAGATTATTCTGGTAGTTATAGAATGTATAAATTTTATTACTTACTTAGTTATCCTTTGCTGAATAATTACTTACTTAATTTAACGGAAATTATTGTATTCGGTTAAGCTGAACAGTCTTTGACTCAACATCGCCGAATTAAAAATAAAGACATTTATTATTATTATTATTATCTAAAAGTAACAACTGTAAAAATAAGAAAACACAATGAATACATTTCTGAGTCTTTTTATGAATTTACAAAGTAAAGGACACTTAGGTGTAGGTATGTATATATATATATATATATATATATATATATATATATATATATATATATATATATATATATATATATATATATATATATATAGGAGAGAAAGAAGAATATCGGCTTTGCGGACTGTGGAAGTGTGTTCTACTTTTGCATCAAAGTACGGGGAGTCCAAGAAAATGGACAACCCCGGGCCGGGTAGACCATGACAGCTGTTTCGTCCTTGTTAGGACTCATTCAGACAGTCCGCAAAGCCGATATTCTTCTTTCTCTCCTATATATTGTACGGACGATAATCTTCTACTTTTTACTCTTACTTGGCCTTTTGTTAAGGGTTTACGCGTCTTTCTGGTGAGGATGTCGTGACACTCCCTCCTTGATCTGCGCGAATGATGCGGACGAGTTGGGCGAATTCGCGAAAATGCGTTTCTCATAAGCTAGAGATGCCGTGTTCGCCCTTAGATTTTACCTTTTTAGTGTGTTCTGCTTTTTGCATTAGTCAGCACCCGCTAGGTGGCGTTATGGTATGTTTTTTCCTGCTTGTGTTTTGCAAAATGGATTTAAGATACAGTAACGTCGTTTGCCTCGGTGCGACTGGGTTATGGCTGTCTGAATGAGTCCTAACAAGGACGAAACAGCTGTCATGGTCTACCCGGCCCGGGGTTGTCCATTTTCTTGGACTCCCCGTTCTTTGATGCAAACGAAGAACACACTTCCACAGTCCGCAAAGCCGATATTCTTCTTTCTCTCCTATATATTGTACAGACGATAAACTTCTACTTTATACAGGGTGTTACATTTAAAAAAATATACTTATGGTCACTTTTTCAAGTCACCAAAATAACTGTATTTTTAAACCACTCCGTATAATGCAACTAAGATTTGGGCACATGGTAAAAGGCCCCTCGTTATTATTTAATTCTCCACAAAATTTCAGGGTCTTAATATCTAAAAGTTCAAAAATATCAGAATTTTTTTAAGGCAACGTTTTCCGTCAAAAAATTGTAAATTAATTTATTATTTCAGAAACGATAAGAGATAAGTATAAAACAAAATTAGAGGAAGTTGTTAAGAAATTAATTGTTGTTTTGAAAAAAAAGTAATATACAGGATTTTCTATTTAAAATATCAAAGTTGCTACTACTTTTTAGTAGAAGCGGCAACACTGCTTTGTCAAAGATATTTTAGACAGGTAAAGCATGTTCGTTTATGTAAACGACCAAATTTTCAGAACGATTCGTTGACTGGTTCGCCAGCGTCTAACGTAACATTCACCGTGAATCACCCTATATATATATATATATATATATATAGTAGAAAAATGGAAGATTTCTTGGCCTATAGGTAATATAATAAATGTAAATGCGAAGATTTCCTTCTTCGCTAGTGCAGCGAAAAGGCCGTGAATGAAAAATAAAAATAATGAGGACTATCTTTGATTCTGGTCTGGGTGACCTCCTGCTATCGATTTCTGGGCCCTTACCCATCAGCGGGCAGGCTTACACCCAGGGTGGCTGAAGAACAGACAACGATTTGACCAGAATCAAAGAGAGTCCTTATATCCAAAATGTTCGGAAAGGATGGGTAAGATGTAGTGGCTCGCGCCAACTAGTTCACCCAGTGTTGCTCCAAAAATGTTTGGCTGCTAACACAATAATACTCGAAAGTATGTCGAATGTCGATTTTCTCGACATCTTACATCTTACCCATCCTTTCCGAACATTTTGGATATAAGGACTCTCTTTGATTCTGGTCAAATCGTGGTCTGTTCTTCAGCCACCCTGGGTGTAAGCCTGCCCGCTGATGGGTAAGGGCCCAGAAATCGATAGCAGGAGGTCACCCAGACCAGAATCAAAGATAGTCCTCATTATTTTTATTTTTCATTCACGGCCTTTTCGCTGCACTAGCGAAGAAGGAAATCTTCGCATTTACATTTATTATATTACCTATAGGCCAAGAAATCTTCCATTTTTCTACTATATATATATATATATATATATATATATATATATATATATATATATATATATATATATATATATATATATATATATATAGGGTGATTCACGGTGAATGTTACGTTAGACGCTGGCGAACCAGTCAACGAATCGTTCTGAAAATTTGGTCGTTTACATAAACGAACATGCTTTACCTGTCTAAAATATCTTTGACAAAGCAGTGTTGCCGCTTCTACTAAAAAGTAGTAGCAACTTTGATATTTTAAATAGAAAATCCTGTATATTACTTTTTTTTCAAAACAACAATTAATTTCTTAACAACTTCCTCTAATTTTGTTTTATACTTATCTCTTATCGTTTCTGAAATAATAAATTAATTTACAATTTTTTGACGGAAAACGTTGCCTTAAAAAAATTCTGATATTTTTGAACTTTTAGATATTAAGACCCTGAAATTTTGTGGAGAATTAAATAATAACGAGGGGCCTTTTACCATGTGCCCAAATCTTAGTTGCATTATACGGAGTGGTTTAAAAATACAGTTATTTTGGTGACTTGAAAAAGTGACCATAAGTATATTTTTTTAAATGTAACACCCTGTATATGATTACTGATTTAAAAAGCTACTTAAATCTGCTATTTATTTTTGTCTCTATACCTAACCAGTCAAGTTTCTGACTTATAATAAGTATGTATGCCATGACAAACTATTGTTTGATATAAAAGTCTTGTCACTTTCGTTATCGCTTTGATATCTTATTAAGTATTACTGATACAAGTGATAAATACCGTTAAAAATCATGGAATAAAACTATTCAAATGCAGTTCTTATGAATTTATTTATTTTATTTAGATAATGTGATAAAATTATCGAAAAACATGTATAAAGTTTAATGAAATGTTTCCAAACCTACCGCCAATGAACCTAAGAAAATGTATACGAATCCAGAACAATTTTACTGAGTTTGGTTCAACTTTAAAAGCGCCGTAACTTCTGACGAAGACAACCAGATTAATGTTTAGGCATATTTTCATGCATCGCCTCAGTCTTCAATGCGATGTGCTGAATGTGATTTAGGTGTAACGTACTAATCAGTTTAAAGAATTTTAGACCAGCATAAATGCATGATTATAAGTTCTAGCCATGACGCATGAAGATCCTCACCAGAGTCAAATTTTGTGAAATGTTGTTGGTGCGCACCAAAGAAGATCAAAATTTTTTAAATAAAATAATTTGGATTGATGAATCTAAATTTTCAAGGGAAAGGATTTTCAATAGAAGAAATAGTCATTTTTGGTCAAGAGATAACCCTCACGTCGCGTCGCCAAGGAAGCTGGATTTCAAGAAAAAAATTGTTTTAATGTTTTCTGCGTGTTAATGGACAATCAATTACAGTACGTAACAACAGTTGTCGAAAACTTCGTAGATAATCTGCCCCTTGAAAATTATCGAAGGCGTCGGTATCAACTTGATGGAGCTCCTGCAAATTGTACAAGAGAAGTTACAGTAGAACTTGATAGGATTTTTAACGATGGATAATACGTTTGGGATCTTGGAATTGGCCTCCGAGATCACCGGATCTCAATCCATTGGATTTTTGCTTGTGGGGCATGTTTAAGGAAAAAATTTACAAATCACCAGTAAACTCAAAAGAAGAGTTACTACTTCGAGTTACCCGGGCATTTAGAGATGTAGATCCAAACGAAATTAGATTTTCCAAGACGAATGTAGCGAACACCCGCATTTTACAGTGCTTGAATTTAAACGGCTGTTAAAATGTTGTGTTTAATTATTTTAGTAATTTTTTATTATTTGACTAGTGGTGGGTGAGAGGGTTACACAAATAGTCCTAAGTTAGTATAAATTCTCCAAGGATTATTGGAGGTAGATTTGGGTACATTTCATTACACTTTTATACATGTTCTGGCGATAATTTCATTACATTGTTCAAATAAAATAAATAACTTCATAAGAACTGCATTTGAATAAATATTTGTGTGGTTTCTTGGTTATTAGGCCGTCGTCGGTTGTCTCTTACTCTTGACATTTCACCTACACGAGTGGTTGGCATCTTCAGAAGGTGCGCGCAGTTTAACTGCTGGCGAACTACTGGAACTCTGCTTGGTCTTAGGTCATATTTACGGGTCGCTAGGTTGGACGGGGCCTCATGCGTGGCATCATGTGATTGGTTGGTTGTAACGTTAGTGACCTTATCTTGTACTTTGCTGTATGGTAAGATTTTTGTATCCTTCAGTATCGGGATCCATGGTTTATGTTTTTTTACTGCTTCCTCTGTTTTGTTGAAGTTGTCTGCATGCTTGTGAATTTCAATGGATTCCCTTTAGAGTCTGGCGTGAGAAGACGAAGTCGATGCGAGGACTTGTGTTTCTTCGAATTTGATGCGATGGTGTATCTTTGTAAGTGTGTGCAGGGCCGGCCCTAGACATTTTGGCGCTCCGGGCAAAACCTTAATTTTGCTTAGGTTTGCTTAGGTATGGGGTTAATATGACTCAAAATTTTGTACCAGATCACAACAGAGCATATAAATTTGAACTGCTTCAAATTATTTAATAATCCGCTAGCCTCGTCTCTGATCATATTATCAATTTCTGAATCTTCATATATGCTGTAGAAAGCATCGTGAATTGGACCAATTTGAAACCGCAGAGCTTTTAATGAGTCGACTCGACTTTCCCATCGCGTATCACTCAATGGTTTTAGGGTGTAAGTATCAATATATTTCAGTAATATTGCCCAACGAAAAGAAGAGGAAGAAAAAAATGTATATAACTTTTGAACAATATTGAAGAAGTTGGCTGCCTCAAACGAGGATTTTGCTATATCGTTTACAACCAAATTTAGCGAATGGCTGCTGCATGGAACATAAAATGCTCTGGGGTTTATATTTCTGATTCTTGTTTGTACTCCCGATTTTTCTCCTCTCATATTGGAATCATTGTCATACCCTTGACCGCGCATGTTTTCTACTTTAAGCCTATTTTTCTCTAGCTCTTCTAGTAAAACCTCCGACAATTCCTTAGCTGTTGCTCTCAATGGGTAGAAAACCCAAAAAATGTTCGTTGATATTAACTTGAACTTCAGACTCTGATTCCTGTATGGAGACAAATCTTACCACAAATGTCATCTGTTCTACTTTACTTGCATCGGGAGTACAGTCAAGAATCACGGAATAATACTTGGCCTTTTGAACTTGCTCAATGATGTGGTCCTTTGTAATGTCATGCAATAATTCAATTATTTCATTTTGTATAGTTTTCCCTAGATATGTAGCTTTGATTTCTTCTTTATTGCGGAGTCTGCGAACGTGTTCCTCCATTTTTTGATCAAACTCAGCCAATAACTGAATTAACTTCAAAAAGTTTCCATTATTGTGTTCATACAGTTTATCGCTTGTTCCTCGAAAAGCTAGAGAGCTCTCACCTAGCACTTTAACGACTGATATATTGCATAAAAGAACTTCAGACCAGTGATTTACCTCAGAATCAATGGGTCTCTGAGAAACTGCATCTATTGTTTCACCTATTTTCAATCTTTGCTTAGGTTGGGTTGGGTTGGGTTCAAGCCATGATTTCAAACCATCTACTTATATCAGTTTTTGCATTTTCATGATGGGCTAAAGAGTCTCCTAAATGCTTCCAGTCTTTAAATCCCCGATTGCCAAGAGCGCTCAAGCTAGATGGTGCAGCAAAAAGTCGACATGGAAAACAGTACAAAGCGTTTTGAAATACGGAATATACCATTCATTCTCTTAAAACCTCTTCTCCATTTCTAAGCCTTTTCTTGTAATGTTTTGGTGAGAATCTTCTATGCTGATCATCAAAAGGAAAACCAAAATTATACAAAGGTGCAGCTGGACCACGTTTAACCAACAAACTCTATCTGCTGCACGCATGATTTCGGGCCATAATCCTGGGTCAGAAGAGATACTTTGGACGGTAGCCTTTTCTAAATGTTTCTATGAGGCCTGCACAACTTGCGAATTTTGATTTTTGGAACTGCACGGAACTGCATCACTACTCGCCAAACTCGTTTGAGATGACTTACCCAGCTCAGTAATGCTGACGGTTGCGTCCAAAGGGGGATCCATATCCGAAAAGTCATTATCTAGGTGCTGGGCGTTGTTCAAATGTTGGTCGGTTGTGGGAGCGTTGACACTACCTTCTTTGAAGAAGTTCTGCAGCGCATCTGACTGTTTTTGAAGCTGTGTTTGCCTGTTCAATCTCCGCTTTTTAAATTCGCTCCCAGAGGGATTTCTCTTAGCATCGGACATTTTGGTTTCTGGAACAAATTAATTAAAATAAAAGATAATACTGATATCAAAAAAAGCCATGATTTGATTTAAATTATAATTTCTGAAATCCCCCCCTTGTGCGCCACTGGCTTAAAAAAAGTATTTTATTCAACTCCACACTCAATTACCTTTCATTTGATACCACACAAGCCATTTTTTGATATAAACTCTAATTTTTGAAATCCCCCCCTCGAGCGCCACTGGCTTAAAAAATAAAATAAATTTTATTCAACTGCAGGTTCAATCAACTTTCATTTGATACAACACAAGCCATTTTTTGATGTAAACTCTAATTTTTGAAATCCGCCCCTTGTGCGCCACTGGCTTAAAAAAATAAAATGCATTTTATTCAACTCCAGACTCAATTACCTTTCATTTGGTACCACACAAGCCATGTTTTGATCTAAACTCTAATTTTTGAAATCTTAAACTCTAATTTTTGAAATCTACCCCCACCCTTTTTTTGGCTTATGTCTGATGGATTTTATTAGTTTGTAAAAATGAAAACAAAAATTAAAACACTTACCTTCACAGAAGCCAAACGCACTGGACAATTTGCACAAGCACTTTTTTAAAGCTTTTTTGCACTAACAATTTAAACAAACTATTTTATTTCGCACCAGCCTAAGTCCAGTGGCAAATAATGGATTGTTTTAAGTCTACTTCTTTTTTATATGCAGTTAAAAAGGGCTGTTAGATCTTGTTTCGCTTGGTTTCAAAATTGTTGTTTCCTGTACAGTCGTGTTGCCACGGGCCGAAAAACTTGTCAATTCTTGAAAGGCGGTGGTTGAGTGGTTTTGTCATGTTGAATTGAATTCAACTAGATTTTGCCTTAATGTTTAAATATATTATATTATTTGAATGATGTGCTTAGAAATAAAAATGATAAATTCCGCCTGCCGCCTCTTAATCTTGTCAACTATCAGGCAAATCTTGCAACGCGTTTTTGAGAAAATTCCCGTGAACCGATTTCAATGAAATTTGGTATACTTACAAGGGTCCGATGACAATGCAATATTATGAAAAATAATTGAATGATATGATATCAGAATGATAAAAAAATATTCTTTACTTTTTAGTGCATTTTATAAAAGCCTGTAACTTAATTTTTTTTATCAGTTTATTTTCATTTTCCATGATTTTGGCGCCCCTAGATCATTGCGCTCCGGGCGGCCGCCCGGATCGCCCTACCCTGGGGCCGGCCCTGGTGTGTGTTCTGCTACGGCGGATTTGTCGATCTGTCCCAAGCAGCAGTTGGCTTTGTGTACCTTAAGTATGGTGTTTATTCGCCGTTTTGTTGGTCCTATGTATACGCTTCCACATGTGCAAGGTTTGCAGTATATCCCCGAAGCTGACAAATAATTCCTCTTATCCGTAGCCCATCTTAGACATTCCTCTATTTTTCTGGTTGGTTTGTATATGGTTTTTATATTTTAATTTTGAAGTAAATGACAAATTCTGTCTGTTATTCTGGGAATGTAGTGTAAAAATTCTCTGGCTACTGGTTGATTCTGGTCTCATTGGTTCGGTTGGTTTTGGGTTGCATGGACTTCTTTATTTCCTGCTCCGAATACCCATAGGTTATTAAAGTGTTTTTCAGATCTGCGTTGAGTGCCCGGGCTCACACATTCTTCTTGCCCTTTCCGTTAGCGTTTTGATAACACCATATTTTTGACATGGGTGGTGGTTGGAATCCCTGTGTAGATATCGGTCGATGTGGGTAGGTTTTTGTACTCTGTATGCCCTAACTGTCGTACTTTGCGTGTGAATAAAACATCGAGAAGTGGTGGCAAATTTCGTTATGGAACAGCTTGAAAAAAAGTAGTCCTTTCAAGCCAAAAATATGGTTCCGATACGTCGACGACACTTTCGTTATGTTGAGTCACGGACAGGAAAAGCTTCAAGAATTCCTCAGCCACAATGCCACATCAACAGTATACACGAAAATATTCAGTTCACAATGGAGATCGAAGATAACAATAAGCTAGGTTTTCTCAATGTTTTATTAACACGCAAAGGACGGCAGTTAGAGCACACAGTATACAGAAAACCTACCCACACCGACCGATATCTCCACAGGGATTCCAACCACCACCCACGTCGAACATATGATGTTATCAAAACGCTAACGGAAAGGACAAGAATTTGTGAACCCGAGGCACTCAACGCAGAATTAGAGCGTCTGAAAAACGCTTTAATGACCAATGGATATTCGGAGCAGGTAAATAAAGAAGACCATGCAACCCAAAACCAACCGAACCAACGACCAGAATCAACCAGTAGCCAGAACATTTCCACCCTACATTCCCAGAATAATAGACAGAATTGGTCGTTTACTTCAATAGGAAAATATAAAAATCATATACAAATCAACAAGAAAAATAAAGGAATGTCTAAGATCGGCTAAATATAAGAGGGACTATTTGTCAGCTTCGGGAATATTCCGCATACCTTGCACATGTGGAAGCGTATATACAGGAACAACAAAACGGTCAATAAACACCAGAATTAAGGAACACAAAGCCAACTGCCGCTTGGGACAGATCGATAAATCCGCCGCAGCAGAACACACACTTACAAAGACAGACCATCGCATCAAATTTGAAAAAACACAAGTCCTCGCATCGACTTCTTCTTATCACGCCAGACTCTACAGGGAAGCCATTGAAATACACAACCATGCAGACAACTTCAACAAAACAGAGGAATTACTAATCAGTAAAAATACATAAACCAAGATCAATTGTCCCCATAAATTTTAGAGTATTTTCTAAAAAATGGCGATACTTTGCAACATTAATTGATCACAGAGCAATGGAAAATACAAAAACAAAACAAACTTATAACCAAAATGCTAAAGATCTTCAACCGATCCCAGTAGGAACAAATGTGTGGTTACAAGACCCAAGAACTAAAAGATGGAATAATTTAGGAATAGTTACAGAAGTAGGAAACAAAAGAAATTATACCATAAAAACGTCAAGTGGAAAAGTTTATACAAGGAACAGACGTTTTATTCGTAAAGCTTAGATGGGTAAAAGGTATTTTAAAAGGGGAGAAGAAAGAAAGAAGTAAAAGGGGAGATGTGATGCAGGTTAGAACCAGTTATATCTGGTACCAGTATTATATGTTTTGTTAAGAGTTAGTTTGAATTATGTCAGACATTTGTCAATAAATAATAATTATAAAAGATTGTGTTTCAATCATAACAGTTTTCTTCCAAGATTTTAAACGGTATTTACTACTTGTATCAGTAATACTTAATAAAATATCAAAATGGTAACGAAAGTGACATGACTTTTATATCAAATCATGGCATTCTGACTAAAATCCGAATGGAAATTAATTTGCCGAGAAAATTGTATAAATACTGGCCTATAAGTCAGGAACTTGACTAGTTAGGTATAAAAGATAAAAATATGAAGCAAATTTAAGTAGCTTTTCTAATCAGTAATAATATACAGAGTGTTGCATTTAATAAAATATACTTATGACCACTTTTGTAAGTAACCAAAATAACTGTATTTTAAAACCACCCTGTATACTTCAACCAAGATTTGGGCATAGGGTAAAAAGCCGCAGGTATTAGTTAATTCTCCACAAAATTTCAGGGTCTTAATATTTTAGAGTTCAAAAATATCAGCATTTTTTAAAGGTAACTTCTCCCGCCAAAAAATTGGAAATTAATTATAATTTCAGAAACGGTAGAAGACAAGTATTAAACAATGTTAAAGGAAGTTGTCAAAAAATTAAGGGGTTTTTGAAAATGAAATAATATACAGGGTGTTCCATTTAAAATATCAAAGTTGCTACTACTTTTTAGTGGAAGCTGCAACACTGCATTGTCAAAAATATTTTAGCCAGGTAGAGCATGTTCGTTTGTGTTAACGACCAAATTTTCAGAACGATTCGTTAACTGGTTCGCCAGATACGTCTAACGTACCATCCACCGTGAATCACCCTGTATATAGATATATATATATATATATATATATATATATATATATATATATATATATATATAATAATAAATGTAAATGCGAAGATTTACTTCTTCGCTAGTGCATATATATATGTATATATATATATATATATATATATATATATATATATATATATATATATATATATATATATATATATATATATATATATATATATACCATAAAAAACGGTAGATGTCGTCCCTATAAAAAAAACTGTTTTAGTCACTGTGCACCACTGATGATAAATACATGGCCATATAAAAAACAGCGAGCAAGAGAGAAGTCACAGAGAAAACAAGTAACAAGTTTGAAAAAATAATATTGTTATTTCCTTTAACGAAAGAAATCCTACTAGCTCTTTTAAATCATCCAATTTCAAAAAGTTAAAATACTACAAAACAAATAAAACAATCCATAGAACAGCTGTTCAAACGAAGAGTAAAATAATAATGTCCAACTAAATACACAGGAATGCTGTGTTTTACTAAGTTAATATTGAACAACACTCAGCGAGTACGATATTCAATTGAATAACACTGGAAACTATTTTTTTTTCACTAAGTGATAAAGTTAACATACTATAACAGCTGTTTGGGTAAAACGACCGCCTAACACCACAAAATGTTTTGTTTCCTTATAAATGGTCAACACTATAAGCGCGTACGATATTTTTTTTAATTCTAATGGCACTGTTAAAGAGCTGAAAGGTTTTATTTTACTAAATAATAAAGAATCATGGATAAAACTTTATGGAAACCCAAAAAAAATTCATCGTACCCGACATGATAAGACTCACTGACTTCTTCTGGTTTTCTGTCTGCTTCCGTCGTCGGCCGATTGGATGATGAAAAATACAAGCTACAGGCCGTGATCAACCTCGTTCGGATTAGTCAGGTTAGTGGCGGTCAGGTAGCGCTTTTATTTAGTATTATGAATATATATTTAAATTTGATACTAAACATTTTTAAGTGTTAGGTTTTTATTTATTTATTTATATATAAGCTCACCACAGAATGATAATTCTAAATGGTACGTTAAAACAAAACAAAAGCGGCTGTGCTTACTATCTACAACAAAAATGAACAGTGCGCAGCACAGGTTTAGTAGTATTTAAAAAAAAATACATTAAACAAATATATGCATATAAAAATCACATCGAGTAAAATAGATTACACAGGATGAACAAAATACACAAAATTATAGGATATTATAAAGCTATACTTTCAGAGTTGAAACACTAATACAAAAAATGTCCACATTAGAAAAAAAATGACTTATAATTATGAATCATACAATCTACGAAGGCGGTTTGGCCGTAGTTAGTACTATGGGTATGCTCAAAAAATAATTGTGAATATCTCGTACCTACGCCTTATCGGTACCAAGAGTAAAACGGAACTTTACAACAGGTGTTCGCTGTCAGTGATACCACTGATCAGCTTATATAAGAAGAGTAAAAGTGAAAGTTTACGACGAGATTCAAGACTTTTCATACCACAAAGTAACAATCTAGTTTCATATATTATATCCAAACATGGAAAATGCAACTTGAATAATATATACTTGGTAAATTTATTTTACACTTTTTCTAATCTAGCATGATGATAGGCATATCGAGGATACCAAACCACCGAACAGTACTCCAAAATACTGCGAACCAAACAGTTATAGAGGCAAATTAGGGCTTTTGTATCGTGAATAACTTTTGTTGTTCTTTTAAAAAACCCGAGCATCCTAAATGCCATTAATATAATACGATCTATGTGCAAGTTAAACATTAATTCTCTGTCAAAGATTACCCCTAGGTCACTAATAGATGTTACATTTTCAATATTACCGTCACCAATATTATATACCACTCTGACAGGGCTTAACTACTTATAGAAGATGACGGCTCTACATTTAGAAACATTAATCTTTAAATAGTTCAAATTACGCCAGTCAACAAATCTGTTAAGGTCTAACTGCAGACTATTCGATTCGGAATTCACAAGGTCGTAAAAACTTTAGATCGTCGGCATATAAAGGACCATCTGCTGTTTTACAACAGGACATTACGGCATTAATAAACAATACAAAAAGCACCGGGCCCATGTGTGAACCCTGAGGCACACCCGATGTCATAAATATTTCACGTGAGACAGAATCGGAGATAATCACGCGCTGTCGACGGACAGTTAAGTATGATTCAATCCACCTCAGATAGCGCCCCGAAACTCCAATCTCAGAAAGTTTCTTCAGCAAAAAATGATGACACAAGCTGTCAAAAGCCTTTTGATAAGTTGCTATAGACAGTGTTGAATCCAGACATTTTTGGCCGGGAGGGCATTTGATAATTTCATGGGGGCACAATTTTCATATATGCATATACATAATGCATGGGGGGGGGCTCAGCCCCCCGGAGAGATACCTGATTTCAACACTGGGTATAGATACAGTCCACCTGCTCGCCTGTTTCCACCGATGAGATCAGAAATTTCTGATACACAGCTAAGTTAGTTGCAGGTGAGCATCCTCTGAAAAATCCATGTTGTTCAGCTATGATGTAGTTCCTATAGGAGTCGAATATTTCATCTGTGATTATAGATTCAAAGAGCTTTGGAATGAGAGAAGAGATATACCACGGTAGTTGACAATATTTGTCCTATTACCAGACTTATAGACTGGAAGAAGGTTAGAGTACTTCCACATTGTTGGAAATAAACACTCAACTAAAGATCTCTGGAAAAGGACCCGCAGGAGGCTGACAAATGATGTACAACAATAAGGAATATGCACATTTTTTTTTATTGCATAAATCATTTAAGGAAGTCATTACAACCCCAAAAATGCTATTTTGAAGAAAATTACTGGGATAATTTAGCTAAAAAAAATTTTTACTTTTCGGAATAATTTATTACAGTTTCAAAAGCAGCCATTTGCTCACTCAAAAAAGTTACGTCACGCAGTGTTATGGGCAATCTACACTGAACGTGTTGGCGACTCAAATTAAGGTGACTTAAAAGGGGATACGGCAACACCGCCATAGTCGATACCTTCTACGCCCCTACCGGTCACTTCTGTAACTGTAGTTGACGTTTTGTCTTTATTTATTTAAAAAAAATTTAGACAGTTGAATTAAATAATAATTTTATTATTAGTTTAGACAATAATATTGTAGCTAAATAATTGGCTTTGGCAATAGTTTGGTATGAATCTGGACTATTACAACATTTTTAAAGTGAAGTTTTATAACCTGATTACCAGGATTACCTCAAGGACTGTCTTTATTCATCCAAGGTTATGTTATGGTTATGAGAAAGGTTATGAGTATGAGCATAATAAGATTGTCATTTGGATATACTTAATAACTATAATAAGATTTAAATAAAACCTAAGAAAGTGCAAAATAAAGCGTTTAAATAAATTTTAAGAGTTTTGCCTGATGTATTTTATGTAGCAAGTGTACCTAAAATCATCATCATGTATTTCATCAAAAAATCTATACGGTTGTAAAAAAAGCTTAAGCATCCATTGAAACATTTATGTGAATTTACTGGTTTATGGTTTAGGAATTTGTTTGTTCACCATCATATATCTATATAGTACATATAAACGCATGGATTGTGGACAAACAAATTTCTAAGCCATAAACCACTAAACCCTCAAAAGTCAAAATGTCTCAATAGATGCCCGCTTTTTGGTCCATTTTTGTTACACGCCAGTGTTCGTCTATGTATTATTTAGTCTATGATACTATTGTGTTGTGTAAAGTGTGCATATAATTAAAATATATGTTTATAGAATAATTAGTAATTACTTACCAATTTCTTCTATTTACATAGTGATACATTGCATGTCTGCGTTACATTTTTAAAAACTAAATACCACTTTCCACAAACGATTCCACAAAAATAAACAAGGTTAGGGGTTAGGTAGGCAACTAGGCAAACGATGATGACTAAAGCTTTCCAAACGGGGGTAAATCCAGAGACGGCTCTAACCTATTGCGAAATAAAATCAGGATTCGATGTGCAAATAAAATACAAATATTTATATTTGCCCACATTGTGTTCTTTAAAAGTGCGAGATAAGAAAATACCATACAGGGTGTCTGAAAAGTCTTAGCATGGGCAAATATCTTTACTATTAATAAAGATAGAGACACCAAATTTTAGTTGTATCTTATTGGTTAATAAATCTACTTTTTTATCCAATTTGACTTTTTCAACCCCCTTGGGGGGTTACGCTAGGGAGTTGAGATCAAAAATTTTGAATGCAAACCTATGCCGGGTGGCCTCTTCTTTTAAAAGTCATTAAACCGCAAGATTTTACCGCAACTCCCGTATTTTAATGCATTTTTAGATGGCAAGCCTATAAAAATTATAAATCGTAAATCGTATAATCAGGCGGGGCACAAGTCGACCATTAGTCGACCTCTTGTGCCATACAGTACCTACCAGTCTGCGCTGCTATTTTTTGTTTTATGGGGCACTTTTTTTCTAACTTTTTTCCAACTTTACTTCTTCATTTGTCGTTTTTATATTTTGTTTTTGACATCTGCGCAGTAGACCCAAATGCGTACCACCCAATCAAACTAAGAGGGCTAGACATGCGCACGAAATTTCAGGAGATGTACTTTGGTGTCTACATTGAAACCTACCCACTTTCAAGAATATATCTCCAATAGTAAAACTACAACTACGTATTTAACATATTTGTACGATTTTATGACGTCTTACTTTTTTGAACATAACTATGTGACATTGTGACCAACCGTGCCAGCCTTACTAATCAGTTATATTACGCACTGACATATTTCCGGCATGGCCGCTTCTTCTTATTTATTCAAGCATTAGCCTTACCATAGTTATTGAGACTTTTGCGTCCTGTGAGAAATTCAAAATATTGTATGTCTCACGGAACCCTCTATGCGCGAGTCGAACTTGCACTCAACCTTTTTTTTTTATTTCATACAATCACGGCAACGCTCATCAATTAAATTATTTCTGTCAAATACCGTTTGTACTTATTTTCGGCATCGACGCCTCTGGTAACAGACCAACAGTGACTGCCTTACTAATTACGTTAAAAGTTGTTTAGACTGGCCACCATGAACTTCTTGGCAGTAATAAAGTCCGTTTTGGAACTCTGCCAAGAAGTAACATCTGAGAAAAGATCTTTAAAATGAGGTACCACACGGCATAGGGTTGCATTTAAAATTTTTGACCTCAACTCCCTAGCGTAATCCCCCAAGGGGATGGTAAAAGTCAAATTACATAAAAAAGTAGATTTATTAACCAATAAGATAAAACTAAAATTTGGTGTCTCTATCTTAATTAATAGTAAAGATATTTGCTCATGCTAAGACTTTTCAGACACCCTGTATGGGATTTTCGTATTTCGCACTTTCAAATAACACAATGTGGGTCAATAAATATTTGTATTTTATTTTCACATCGAATCCTAATTTTATTTCCAACTAGGTTAGAGCCGTCTCTGGATTTATCTCCGTTTGCAAAGCTTTAATGATGACAGGGTCGGTTCGGTTTTTCACGTGTCATTTTTTTAGCCACTGGCGTGTTCGATTGACAAAATCGGATTGATCCGGATCAGTTGACGAACTTTAAGGGAATGGCAGTGCAAAGAGATAAAATAGCATTGAAGTGACGTAAAGTGATCCTGATTGATCCAATTTTTGTCAATCGAACACGCAGGTGTTTGCAGCGGTGGCAACGTTGCTTCTTCAGTGTGACGGTCGCTTTATCTGGTGTGGTTGGGTTTGGGTTTGATAAGTTTGATTTGGTTGTTTGTCTTCGATTATATCGTATTTTGTTAATAATCCTTTTTATTAAACAGTAGAAAATGTTAAAAAACTAACCTACAGATATTATATTATGCCAGTGTAAAAGAATTCTCCAGCTAATGACTTGGAAAACTTCATTTTCTCGTGTCCAAAAGAGCCGGTGCTGGAAGAAAGTATACGTACTGCAAAATTAACCAAAAATTTTACATAAAGCGGTATCTATAAAGGTCAGTATCGCCAAATTCAAGTAAGCATATGTGACTGTAAATTTATTTTCATAGTATAGTAAATAATAAGTATTGGTAACGAAATTCTGAAGGCAAAAAAGGAACCCTCTCTAAAGGGCATCAACTTCCAGCAAGTTATCCGATTTTCTTTGCACGCACTCCGTTTTGGTCATTTCTAAACAATTTTTTTAATCAAATAAAAGGTTTTCTATCAACTAAATGTACTAATCTTCGGGAAACAATCAAGAAAATGAATTAATACTGAAATTTACATTACACTAGGCATTATAAAACGTTTACGTCATAAAAAAAGTGACGTCACAAACAAAAGAAGTGCGTTTTACAAGTTCCGAAATTCGCGCGAAAATTTGCAGTTTTAAATCTTTTTTTTTGCTAATAAAACCCAAAATAAATGGAAAACAACAACCGCCATAATCATTTAATTTATATAGAGAATACATTAAAAAATATTTCGGGTTGATTTGAATTTCATGCATATTCCCTATTCTTCAGTAAGACAGGTGGAACGCCATCCGGTCCACCATTGTTCGAGGCATCCAGTTTTATCATGCATCCACTCAGTTCATTGGTGAAGTTGTGGGAAGACAACGTTGTTGCACACTGGCTAAATTAAACAGGACTTAAAATGTGATGCAAAAGATGAAATGTCATGGGAATTTATAATTTATTGTATGCATTTTATATTTTATCTGCCCCGTAAGAGCTTGTACAGCTTATTATTATTAAAAACAGCCATCTAAATAAGAAATTACTCGCAGAATTTCAAAAACGTCGCCGCTATAACCTATAACTAATAAGAACGATGTTAATTCTGAAAGGTCTATCGTCCTCTCGTGCCCCTCTCATGTTGCCAAATCGGCGCAAATCGATTTATTGTTAAATGCATGATTTAAAAAAAGATAATATAAAACGAGAGCTTCTTCTCATTTTTAATGTAATAAAAAGGTACGTATGTATTTTTTTACATTAAAATTCAGGTGGCACAGTAAATGCTGTATTTCTTCTGCACACAACCAGCAATGAAAAAAGTGTTGCGACGGAGAAATAGAGGTATGTAAATACTTAATTACTAAAAATAAATATTTTTTAATAGGTACTTAATAAAAACAGTAGGTAGGTTTAGTTTATAACAAAAAATTAAATCATTTTATCCTACCAAGGTACAGTTCCAGTTGTATTAAAATATGGCATGTAATTACTTCTACACTCCTTAGCCTCGTTGGTTGAATTTCTGTGAAGTGTAGTCTGCAAAGAATGTAGAACCTGAGTTTCGTTCCTCCATTCTCCTGGTGCAGTGATTCCAGAATCTGTGTCTTCTCTATCTAGAGACTGTGTCGTTATATAATTGGTACTTCCCTTCCTTTAAAAATTGTGAAGGGCACAACAAGCAAGAACAACTTTATCAATTGTTTTAGGATTAAGATTTATTTCAGTAAAGAACACTCGAAATCTACTTGCCATGATTTCAAATGCATTCTCTACAATTCGTCTAGCGCGGGAGAGCCTGTAATTAAAAATTTTTTGTTCTCGAGACAAATGACTCTCTGGAAATGGTTTTAAAAGGTTTTCGTGCAACGCAAATGCATCATCCGCAACAAAAACATATTTTAAGTTATGTACATTTTTTTCAGGTTGTGGAATGTTTAAGAGTCCTTTCATTAACTTGTCATAGAAAGATGTTAATAACACCCCCATCAGACATTCTTCCATTAGCTCCTACATTGACGTATATAAATTCATAGTTAGCATTAACGATTGCCATACGTACAATGCTGAAGAAACGTTTATAATTATAATAATATGATCCGCTATTAGAGGGCTCTTTTTATCCGAATGTGTTTTCCGTCAATCGCCCCTCCGCAGTTCGAGAAATTCCACTTTTGTTCGAAAGCACTTGCTACTTCTAGCCATACTTCTTCACTATTTGGAATCTGCAAAAAGAAATGTTTTGTTTTAGGAAGCATCACGTAATGCTACACCAAAGAGAAAAGCACAGAAAAATGCCACGTCAGCATGAACACGGACATTAGACGAAAACAAAGAAAATTATTAAAAGAAGCATATGAGGCACTTTCTAACGCTGATGAATATGATGCGTTTGCTGTCACAGTTGCCGCAAAATTAAGGAAATTGTCTGAGGAACAACGGCTATACTGTGAAAACATAGTTAACACAGCTTTATATAAAGCCGCATTAAACAAACTATCAGAAAATACAACATTGGTGACATGTTCATCATACGAGAAGAAAGCTCCAGCATCAAGACGATCACTAACTACATTTAACATTAATTCCCTTATGAACCGCGAGAATACTACTTCAACGCAAAATAGTTCTTTCATTACATTATCATCAGCACTAAATCGTCAGGCCAGTTGTAGTCCAAATTATCAAGACAGATCTATCGTCTACGGACAGAATGACCCCCAGAATAATAATCTTCTTTACCGCAATACTGGTTCAATACCATCTGCAGATACCAATTCTCAAACTAACTCGATTTTTTCTCCATCAACTGATACTGTCCAGAATTACGTTGAACAGTTTAATCCAAATAATTAATTTCGTAAACATAAAATCTATTATAATTTAGAAGACTATACTATAATTTATTTTGCGATATGCAGAGCTTTATATTTAATTTTTAAATCCTAAATTCAAAGTATTTGTTCATTTTTAAAGTTTTTAAACATCGTGTTTTGTAATGAGTTAGAATTAACTTTGTGTTTGTGTTATTGTCTGTGTTTGGAATTCTTTTTAAGTTGAAGTTGTATGTATTAAAAAATAAATTTTGTTACCTTCATGTACGCGTTCATTAAGACTTCAAAAATAGCGTCGCATGTTTCCGAAATAATTTTTCCTAACAACTGAGGTGAAATAATCATGGAAAATTTTAAACATTCCAGAGAACGACCAGTGGCTAGAAACCTATTAAATAATTTATTTTTGTATTAAAATGATTTTAAGTGAATTAATATCATACATACCTTAATGTAGCAACCAGTCTAGCTTCAGCTGATATAGCTTGCCTCAAAATTGTATCTCCCCTTTCTATATAAGGTCTAAGTAGTTCTAATAACTTTTTAAATGTATTTTCATCCATTCTTAGATAATTTTTGTAGTCATCTGGGCTTGAGGTTCTTAATTCATTTATTAAATTTAAATCAGAGTATCTATCTCTTTGCTGCAACCAATTCTTCATCCATTTCTTCTTTTTAACCTTTTCACAGTCAGCAATAACGACCAAAGCTAGTAACTGTTTTTTTAATAACGGCATAATGAATGATTCCAGACCCCAATGCAACGACACACTGAATGTTGTCATACGTTGTCGGGATACAACGTTCGTGTGTGTATGGCGAGAGCGGCGAACAGCCTCCAAAAAAATGCCAACAATGTTGGCCGACCGCGCTCGGTAATGAATGGGGGCCTTTAGGCTGCTGACAAAAAGGAGTGATTTCGCAGTGGCCTTTTTACTAATTTTTTTGTTTTTTCGTAGGAAACGGTTTAAATTTGTTTTACCTTTTTCCAGGGGCGGCTGGTGAAATTTCAAAGTTGTATATCTCTGTTCCTACTTACAGGCCCCGTACCAAATTTAGGGGTTTTAATAGTGAGCCCACTGGGAATGTTATGGTAAAGAAAAAAACATTTTGTAATTTGCGAAAAAAAGTTTAATTTTTGGCGGGGAAAAAAATGAACGCGTTTAGGTATTTTATTTATTTATTTTTTTAATAAATTTTACATCATTTTGTGCACAATTTTTAAATTTGAAGAGAAAAAATATGTAAGTAGGCAGTTTTAGGTATTTGATTTTTTTTAATATGTTAGGTGTAAAGAAATTCAAATGACTATAACTTTCTACCAACAAATTTTTTTATTTTAAAATTTAAAAATTCTTGACAAAATGGAAAATGTGTTTAGAAAAATAATAAATAAAATACCTAAACGCGTTCATTTCTTTCCCAGGGGCGGCTCACCAAAAATTAAATTTTTTTTTCGTAAGTTAAAAATGTTTTTTTCTTTACCACAACATTACCAGTGGGCTCATTATTAACACCCCTACAAAATCCAAACAAAGCATTACACAAACTATTTGTTACTATTATTTTCGAAGTAAATTTGACTATCCACAACTTTTTTCCTACAATTATTCCGACTAATGTGAGCTATCATGTTATTGTAAAAAATCAGTGTACTAACCTGAAGGAATATCATCCATCGCAAAAACGGTTCAATAATGTTTTAGAATTTACAAGACTTTGAAAACAACACACTAGAACTTCTTCTATTATAGTGACGCACAGAGGAAGCCGGTAACAAGACTAAGTTATGACAGGCGTAGCAAAACGCAGGGCAGTTCTTCGAATATTTTGGTGGTAGGTACGGCTGCCGACAAGTCTAGACTTGCGTTTCGCTCAATAATACCAGTCATATTGTTAATCTAATTTTTGTAATTTCTGCCAAGTGTTCCTATACATGGCCCCTATGTGCGGCGCGGCGGTTCGCCATTCTAAACTCTGGATTTTACCTACCCCAATATCTTACATGCTGAGAAGCTACAGTGCCATTTGAACTGAAGGTTGGCTCATCTGAGAATATTATCAGCTTATGAAAGTTAACGTTTATCACCGACGCACAAACAAAAATCCAAGCATTTGTAACTGTCCCAATCTACCAACGTTTGGTTGAACAGGACGAATTTTATTTTCCTTAAACCTCAAACAGATTTTGAATATGGCTTTTTTACACAACTGCCTGCTCGTTTTCTTAAGGACATAATAGGATTTTCTCAAAAGATTGAAAGATTAGTACTGTAGCGCATCGTTTTCGTCGTATCTTTCCTTGGTCTTCTTTAATTCACTAACGGACCCATTTAAAAAAAAAGTTTGCAAAAATAATACATTGTTGTCAGCAGTTGTTATTGTGCATCAATCAAGTCATTTAATACAGCTGTGTTTTCGTGTACAACTTACGGTCTTTAAAATGTAGAACTACACAAGGAGTGAAATGTGCGATATGCACTTCGTTGATAGCCTTGCAACACGCATTAGCAACAGCCAGGCGCCTTTATGTAGAACGTTATCCAAATTGCGTTATTCTGCGAAGACATCCCTACAACAAGCACTAAGAAGATTGCTCTTACATTAAACATTAGGCAGCCACTCAACAGTTTAGAGGATTATAAAAAAAATATTTATTGTACCCATATTCAGCATGTACATGTACAGGCACTTTTACACCATGAAGAGTGGCTTTGTGTCGATGAATTCAAGAAAACAGAAGGCAAAGTCCTTCTACTCTTTACCGATGAGGCTAACTTCTCCACAGATGCAATCATGAATTTTCATAACAATTACATATGAACTAATGAAAACCCACATGCGGTGGCGTCAGAAAGCCGTCATCAACACTAGCTTTTCCTTAATGTGTGGGTCGGAATCATAGACGTCTAAAAAACTATAGACAAAGCATTTCATTCATAAAATCGTTTCGCGCTAAATCAATCATCCGTGTAAAAATGCAATGGATGCGACTAAGCGAGAGAGAGAGAGAGAGACATAGCGGAGAAAATGGCAACACTGTCCTACGTTCAACCCCTCTACACCAATGGATTCGATACAAGTGAATATAACCTCACTTTCTTGTGAGAACAAACTTCTGGGTTTAAATAGTCCAATTTTTTGCTAACTTGACACTACCGCAACATATTTAAAGCTTTTTTCGCAAAATAATGTCAGCTTTTCAGAAAAAAACCTTAAACGCTTCTCGCAACTAAAAAAACACAATAATTCCACTCCCGAATAGCGTCGTAATCGTCATCGAATTATAAATTATATGAATGGTCGCTTGCGTCACTTCTCGTGTCGTAGTAAAACTGGTAGTAAACGGTAAAACAGCGTTGCCACTTTTTCTTAATAACGGAATAATTTATCACAGTGAGAAGGGACTAAGAGTTATTCGGCTACAAAGTGAAACAAAATGTCTTACTTTTTTTATTACTTAATACTTATGTATGCTAATTTTATTAGATGAAGATATAAATATGATAGTGAAATAAATGTCGTGTAATTCTGTATTGCTTGGATGACATTAATTAGGACATTTCGGCAACCGGTAGGAAGGTGGTAGAGGATTTCGTCGTCGTCCGAGGAGGCCCCACCCCACACACCTGCTTAAAGGGCTGGTGAAATCCATACGGATGTTTCCAGCTCTGGATATGCGAGTCGGACACTCCTAGTACACCCACGGTAGATATAGTACTTAGCTTTAGACCTTTTATGGGCTGTCCAAAAGATTTAAGAAACCGTCTGCAGTTGACCATTCAATACAATCGACCAGTTTTTAGTGCGAATTGAATGATTGATGACTTTGAATAGTAAATAACTTTGTTTATAGTTTTTTAGACGTCTATGGTCGGAACTGTTGAAGACATTTTGATTAGCCATTCTTCCTACCGGGCAGGCTAAATGGAGAAATTTATCGCAGATTGCTTGAAATGGATATTCCAGCACTGCTTGAAGAAGTCCCTATTCAGTTAAGAAAACAAAAAATATTGTTTATTTACAATGGTGCTCCAGCACATTTCAGTTTAGTTGCTCGGCAGTATCTGAATGTGGCATATTTAAATCATTGGATAGATCGAGGAAGAGCCCTCTATGGTCCCCAGACTTAAATTAGACTAGACTTAGATTAGATTAGATTTCTTTCTCTGGGGACATTCTAAACAATTGGTTTATACGACTCCAATCGAAAATGTGGAGGAATTGCAGAATCGCATTATGGCGTCTTGTGAGACAATTCGACGGACCCCGGGCATTATTTATTGGACCTGTTTGTCAATCAATGCGTCGCTGGATAGACGCTTGCATTGACGTTAAAGGTGGCCATTTCCAACAGTTTTTGTAAATGTATTTAGAATTTTTTGAATAAATTGTTAATTTTTTTTTACTCTAACACAGTACATTTTATGAAAAAAATGCAAGGGACAAAAAGTTTCTAAGTAAATCAAGCTTTTACATGGCTTTCCTTAAATTGTAAATTTCCAACCCCTTAAAAAGATACAATGGAAAAACCATTGAGTGTTGCAATTTTCAACCACCTCCGAGGGTAGCAAATGATCAAAAATATTGGCATTGAAAATTATATCTCAAATTTCATTTTTCTATCTTTCTCCAAATCTAAGAAATACAGTAAAAACTGAATTTTAACTTACTTCTTATCGGGGAATAAGCGGGAAGCATCCTCCTTTATGCCGTCCACCTGGCTGTTGGGACCATTTAGAAAAAATATCTAGGGAGAATTTGTAAAACAAGTCGGCATTTATAAAAAAACATATCGAGAGATTTAGATTGGCGAGAATTTGCAAAAAAAGTCATTTTTTCCTTTGAGTTGGGATGCCTATCTTCAGACAGTCGAAAATTTTCCTTCGCTACTTCCCCCCCCCCCCCTCCTTAAGCAGAGATAGTGCTTGCGGTATGCCACGTTTTTGTTAATTTTTTTACCCATGAGTGTATTTAGCTTAACTATTTCAGACCGTTAAAGAAATTACATTTATGTACAAATTTATATAACTTGACAACATTAGGGGTTCCTCTTTTAGTTGACGTGATTTCAAATTAATAATTTTTTTTAGTGGTGTTTTGGACGAAAATGCGTGGACAGGGGCTACAGACCTACTGCAGTGGATGGTGGATGGGGAGAATGGACCGAATGGTAAACTATATCTTTAAAGACCATAATACCCTATTTTATCGCTGTAAATTCTGTAAGTATCTGACGAAGATTTTACGAATTTTTCTGAAGGAAACCTACTTAAAAACCTACAAAAAGTAATTAGCAAACTCTGTACCAAATCAAATATTACAAAAATAATTTGTGGCGCATAGGGGATTTAAAAATACATCATTAGGCATAAAAACCCGAATTTCAAGATATGCACATATCGAAGTTGGCAAGCGCAGCGACGGTTTTAATAGTCGCACCAATTTTGTGAAAATACTATTGCGTTAACAATACTTTCACAAAATTTGTTGGACAAGTCACTTACATGTTCGTCGATGACAACAAGGCATATTAGGTATAACCATAAATATAATTTGCTTGTTATTTTATAATGCTTTGTCCCGGTGAAATTCAGAAAAAAATTTAGAGGAAACATATTTTAGAGCAATATTTTGTGTTGCCAAAAATGAAGGATTTTAAGTACAAGTTAGATTTCGTATATTTTTAATTTTAGAATGAAGGTGTAACGTTTTAAAATGACACTGGTATTTTCATACTGACGTTTACTGTTGCTTTTTTTAAAATATTGTTTTAGTTTAAACCCGCTGGGCTTCCAAATTAATAAATATTTTTAGGTGGTTTTATTTAAAACAAATCTCCAACGTGATTTTTAGTTTTAGGCCGGTCATGAGGAATTTAAATCACAAACAATTCAATTACTTAATCAGTCAAGATTGTCAGACCTATAACTACCTTCCATTTCCACAAACATGTAAAAAACAAAGGTTTTGATATATAGTTGATATATTATGTTGTGACATGACATTCATTGTTTGCTAAGATACCGTTGGCGAACCTAATTTAAAAGATTACTATAGATAGATATCTATATTTCTATGGACATCTGCAGAAAACTATAAATTTAAAAAAACTGTCTAAAGGTAGGTCCAGCCATGACGAACGAGCACTGAAAGTCCGAACGACCAATAGTGTGGATGGAGAGACGAGCACTGACGAGCGCCGAAATACAAGATGAACGCCTTTCCATGTCCTGTCGGTAAATCAAAGGGTTATGTTCATTCGCGATTGTTCGTTTCTGGTTTTTAAATATTTGTCCATTTATAAGCGTTTGTGCGCGTTTTTGCTCATTTGTTCTCGTTCGTGTACGTTTGTTACGGCTGGACCCACCTTAATATTACATTCGGTAACCTTAAGTGCGGATTTTTACCCACCCATCAAGAACACATATATAAACCTTATGGTTCCCCAACATTCCGCAACTCTGATGAAATTCGTATTCCTGTACACTTTCAAGATATCATTTTGGACATATCGGATAGTTACATTTACATCGAAGGAACATTTAAACCCAAAGATGGTACCAAAAAATGATATCTATCAAATAATTCCATTGCCTTTCTTTTCGACGAATGTGGTTATGAAATGGGAGGGGAGCAAGTTGTTGTCGTTCGGAAACCCGGAATTACTACAACGCTGAAAACTATGGTGTCATTGGGTGCTGCACAAAATAGATCTCTCATGGCATGCGGATGGGGTCTAGATGAAGCAAATCAAGGTATATTAGATTCCACAAGTAACGTGTTCTCCGGCAAGCTTCCTCTAAAATATCTCATGGGTTTTGCTGAGGATTATTCAAAGGGTATTTTTAATGCCAAGCAAGAATTGAATTTAATTATTGCCCGCACTTTCAACAATTGCTATATCGGTGAAGTAGATGCGGACATTTCAATTGAAAAAATTGAATGGAAAATTCGTCACATTATTCCAGATGATCGACAGAAGTTAAAGATATTGTGACGCATAAATAAAGGTGAAAGTTACGCAAACGTTCCAATGGCTTACCGTAAATGGGATGTTTACGAGCTACCTGCTTTGAGACAAACATCGTCAGATGTATGGGCTTTCAGAACTAGCACGAATCTCGAAAAACCGAGATATTTGATTATTGGTTTTCAGACAAGTACTTTTCCGACAACAGAGAAAAAGATAGCATACAATTTACAACGGCCGATATAAGGGATATTAGACTCTATCTTAACTCTGCCGTATTTCCCTATGAAAGATGGAATTTGGATTTTTCAAAGAAACTGTAGGCCCCAGCCTATTATAATTATGAGAATTTTCAAGCTAGCTACTACCAGCGAGAACTTAGCGATCCTATGATGAGTGTTGCCGACTATCTGAAAAATCCGTTATTCGTAATCGATTGTAGTCACCAGTCAGAAGCCGTTAAATCGTCCACAGTGGACGTGAAATTGGAGTTTGAAATACGCAAGAGTAAATTTCCTAAAGACACTAAAGTGTACGCGTTAGTTATTCACGATGTATTTTTTAGCTACAATATACTTAATGGTTCTGTTACTAACAAATCAATACATTAGTTTGAAGTTATGTAATTCTCAAAATTATGTATTTTTACATATTTAAAATAAACTTATAAACGACGTATTTGCGTTTTATTTTTACTATTGGCCTATTTTGATACTTCAAATATATATATATGGTTAATAAGGTTAAGAGACGAAGAATAGACAGAAATTTAGGAGAGGATGTATATAAGACGTGATTTAGAAAATTAAATTCACTCGAAGCCAAGATGTCATCAAGTTCGGATAATGGTTAGTCCAGTGACGAGCAGACAGCTGCACCAAATGTGCAACATAGACTTGTACGCAGACCGCGTAGGCTTCGGCATAGTATTGCATCGTGCAATCTTACGTCTCATGGGGTCTAGAGAATTGTGTATGGATTGCTACAAGAGAGGATTTGGAGCTGTGATGGATGCTAATTTCATCACATCCCATTTTACAGTGGGTTCACGAGGAATGCGGAACTACTCGAGGTGTGCTTTGTGTCGGGAGAGACTGTTTACAGTCTTTCATTAGCACTCTTGCCTTATTTGCATGAGAATGTAAATTCTATTACAAATAAAGCTCATACGACTATCCTACCTGTCCCCTGACAAACCAGTCCTTTTTAGGGCACAAAAATAGTAGTTTTGTAGTTAAACACAATGTTTCCTAAAGAAAAAATGTCTTGATGGAAAAATTGTGTTACTTTGGGTGAGAGACGCATTTTTGCATAAAATGTCGGGAAATGTCTTAAAAAAAATTATGAAAATGCAAAAACAAATTGAAAATCTTTATTTCTCATTTTGTTCAAATTTAAAAATGCCAAAAATAGTTTAAATGAATCCAAATCTTTTGTGATCTACACTTTTTCCGTAAAGTGTCGGGAAATGCCTTAAAAAAAATATGTAGTATAGTAGTCATAATAGCGATATGAACCGACATACTTATTTTTTTAAATTTTTAAAAAATAATCTCGGAAATGTGTTAAGGGCAGTAAAAGAAACGTTTTAGTCTTATACAAATTTTGCATAAAATGTCGGGAAATGCCTTAAAAAAATTATGAAAATGCTAAAAAAATTGAAAATCTTTATTTCTTGTTATTTTAAAATTTTAAAAATGCCAAAAAATAGTTTAAATGAATCCAAATCTTTGGTGATTTACACTTTTTCCGTAAAGTGTCGGGAAATGCCTTAAAAAAATTATGTAGTATAGTAGTCATCTCGGTAGTCATAATGGCGATATGAACCGACATCCTTATTTATTGGAATTTTTAAAAAATAATCTCGGAAATGTGTTAAGGGCAGTAAAAGAATCGTTTTAGTCTTATACAAGTTTTGCATAAAATGTCGGGAAATGCCTTAAAAAAAATTATGAAAATGCCAAAAAAATTGAAAATCTTTATTTCTCATTTCTTTTAAATTTAAAAAATGCCAAAAAATAGTTTAAATGAATCCAAATCTTTCGTAATTTACACCTTTTCCGTAAAGTGTTGGGAAATGTCTTAAAAATTTATGAAAGTATACATTTTATTACAAATAAGTCGCACATTCTCGGGCACTGTAACGGATAGCCTCTCTTCACAACACTTTATCGAATACTTAAGCTGTGTATGTGTATTCCTTAAGCGTACGTAGGAATGCATTACAAAATGTCTGTGCATCTAACGATTACGCGCCAAAAGTTATGACCCTACATTTTTTCGTCTATCCTTTTTGTCTATTTTTAATTTTTACATTATTTTTTGTGTGTAACTTCAGCATACTTATTTTAGAAATAGAAAATATTGTTTCATTTAACTTTATTTATTATCATATATACAAAAACATTTTCTTTTACTTATATATTCAATACTATTACAAAAATAACTTAACTCTGTATCTACAATAAAATTCTAAAACTACTTCTTATACGTAAAATTATTCAACACTTCCAATCTTTTAACACACTTCTCTCTTGTGCTTTTATTTTCCCCCAAATTCACCCGCAGCTCATTCATTTGTCTTCCAAAGTCCGCCTCATCACTATCACACTTTTTTAGTTCTCGCAGTATTTTGTCCCTAACACCATATGCCACGGAGAAGACGCACTTTTAACCAGTCCGGCACTTCAGCAGGGGTTGTTGACTGCTACTGCTTCCTCGTACGATCGCTTGCATCGCATCTTGGCCGGTTTGCGGCACTTCCCACGTCCTATTGTTGGTGATAGTGCTGCCTCCGTTACAATTGTCCCTTTGTCGACAACCTGTAAATTCTCAGGTGTGGTCGAGTTTGGACCGTTATTCACCACAACGATTGGAGACAGAGGCTTCGGTGGTGGCGGAGACTTCAGGAAATCTGGTAGTTCCACTGGCACTGTGGGACGCCTAAACTGAAATTTCCTCTTCTTCTCGCCCTCGGCAGCCGCATATAATTCGCCTTTATTAAGGGTGGCCGTCTTGGGCTTGGTCAGAAGTTTTTCTAATTTCGATGCTGGCCCCCGCCTCACCTTCTTGATCACCACATCAATTATAATATTAATTCGGCCTCCATCCTCCTCATTCCACTTGTTGACGTAGTCAACCGCCGAATTAACTGTTTCCTTTTTCGCGTCTACTTCTTCTTCCACAAACGCAGTATTTAGCACTTCGTCATTCCATTCTTCGAAGACACCTGGGGTCACTTCCTGCCCCATCAACTCTGCTTGGATACTTCCATCCAAGTTAAACGCATTTAACAACGACTCACTACAGGAATTCATTTTTCTAACTAACTCACTGCACTAAACTGACAAATGTATTTACTTGACGAACTGTTCTAGCGAACTATGAAATGCTCTGCCTAGCAAGTCAAATTCATACTTATCACCCCACCATAAATTCTCCCATTCTATCTGACGGTTGAAGCTTTGGAGGCCAAACAAGTTCATTCAACTTACAAGGTTACGGTCTATGTTTAAGCAACAATTCAAGGACATATTTTCAAGGTAACCGTTTGTCCTTACTTCTGTTGTTGTTTGTACTTCAAGGTTATCTGATCAAGACAAACCATATTTATAGACTATAACTATTATATTTCCTAACAGGTATGAACTTTCCAGTTGCTAGCTAAATGATTTAATAATGTTAAGCAAATATTCTAAATTATCATCAGGCAGAGTTTTAGTTGTTGACGGAATAATATAGCGTTTGTCATCATTATGAGTTAGAGCGACTTTATTTATTATTTGTGTATATACATCGTGTAATATACTCTGAAATTACTTCATTTTTCTAAAAATTAATCCTCCCTGCTCGACGATTTTTCGGTAATCATCTAGATGAAGTTCGCTTTCTTTAACTCAGCATTTAATGACTTTATATAGTAAGCTTTAGCTCCGGTACCATAACAAGCAGCTATCGGGTCACAATTCATCTTTCATCTTGCCGGGCACCGAATTACTTTTCACTACATTAAACGAATTATTTTCGGGGTAATTGGATGTGTCGAATTTTTCCGGATTTTCAGCTATTACACGATAAAAATTATCTGTAAAGACTTTTAATATAAGCGAATCGGTGTCAGTGTAGAGCAAAGAAGCGTTACTACCAAACTTTTGCTTAATAAAATTATAAAAAAATCATAAATTTCTGTTTTCGAAATGTCCAAAATGGAAAACCCAATATATATTGGTTTATGGTAAATTATTTTCAATTTGCCCATATGAACGGCGATAAAATTTTCAGAAAATATCGATCGACTATTGAAATTGGGTCGAGCAATTAATGCTCTAGCTCCAGCTTTACCTCTCGCATTTTCCCAGTGACTTATTAATATAATATCTTTTCGCTTTTCAACGTTTTCCATAGATTTTCCAAAAATAGCATTTATGATTAATTTAAAGAGATCTTTACCAAATTTTGTTGTTGCCGCATTTCGTAACTGTGTATTAAAATCAATATTTTTTTTTAGCCACTTTGATTGATTAAATTTTAGAATTCGGTGTGTTCGCATTACCATTAGGCCATTATTAATGGCTTGTTTTAGAGTTCTGTAATGAACAACACATTTCTTCTTGTCGTTTAAATTCTGGATTAATTTTGAAAATTTGGCCTTTTCAGTTGGTGTTTTCCACTAAAAATGGAAGATCTTTATGTGCATTATGCAGTTCTGTCGGATAATGGACATCCACTTTCAAAACATAACCTTGTAGACTATTGTCATCCAGATCCATAATATTTAAATCCAAAATTTCACGTTCTGAAAGCCATTTAAAACAGCCAAATGGTAATGATTGGGACATGCTATGACCGTACAAATTTGTATCATCCAAATAAGTAATATATGAAGAAGGTTTAGTGGGGTAAAAGTTTGGTAAATGGCAGTTATTTCCTTTCCGTACACTGACTTATACCTCCGCGAATGCCTTTTTGAAAAAAATGGATTTTATCTATATCTGTCAAAAGCTCTAACTCTACCTTAGTCATGCGAAACATACAATCAAAAGATAAACTTGGAAGGGTATAATACTGCGCAAAATTCAATTTGTATACATTCAAACAGGTATCGTGAAACTGTTCGAGAACATCACATAACAATAGTACATCTGATTTTAGGTATAAATCGGAATAATCCCCCAAATTCTTACAATTTAACACGCGCCAATCCTCTTTAGTCCTTTCATAACATGCATCGCTTATGTGTTCTTCACGCAACTGATCATAAAACTGATTTTTAGTTCGAAGATTTGTCTTATTCATTTTTTCCATAGAATCGACGTAACTATATGGAAAAACACCTTTTTGATGCATTAAATTATATCCATCATCATTTACAAAATGCTTCCGCGTTTTCTTAAATTCGTCTATACTTAACCCATTGTCTAAATTTTCCAACGATGTTGATAAAAATTTAAAACTATCAATAAATCGAAGCTTTAAATTTTTTCTTTTCATTTGTCCGTTTTTTCGATCCACATAATCATGCATGTAAATGCTCTTTGTAAACGATATATATTTCTCTTTACTTTGAGCTATAACATCAATTTTATCCCCATACCTACATAACTCTTTTATAAACATATGGCTGTCATAACCGCTTAAATTATGAAATATTATTGGGACAAAATTGGATAATTTATAATTTAAATTACATATGAAATGTGCGGCTCCCGGTCTCTTTTTACCCGTTATGTGGCAGTGGTCTTTTACTTTCTCTATTAAGTCGCCGAAAGGGCGTTCGCAGATACTGCAAATTTTAGCGTTATTGAAATCGTTTTGCTCGTCGTGAGGTGTTTGTTTAGCCATAGGTACGATATATTTTAAATATGTATTATAGAGATGTCTTAGATCGGTCTCAATGCAATCAACAAAAATTTTTGGTGCATTATTACCACTATATAGCTCAAATTTGGAAATTGAATCATTAAAGGAACATTTTATTAGGTACGCGAAAGAGTATGGCTCACGTTTTATACTTCTAAGTGTGTAAGAATTTTGGGGATCTGGGACTACTGTTTCGACTGGTTTTAGAACAGATTCAAAATCGGCCTAAACCACGAAAGGCACTCTCATTTGCTTTTCGATACACTCAAATTTTAAAATATTTTCCGGCACACCTTTGCCAAATTTATCTACTTTTAAATATGTTGAAGGTGTCAACGTAAAGATATGTTTACAATCGTTTTCCTGATGTAACATTAAAGCTGACGGTGAATGGAAATAGATAACACAGCCATCACAAAAGTATAATTTGTCATGATGTGAAATTTGGCTGGAAACTAATCGGGACAAATCACTTATCCAACAGTAATGCATTTTTTTACAAATCGCACTACAAATGTGTTTACCATCATCATTATCGTCATCTTTAATATTACAATCTTTTGATATAAGTAACAAATTTACATGCTTTTGGAGTTCTTTGGAAGCATATCTGAACGGACCGACAACCTCATATTTAATTTGATTGATTTCAAAACTTGACTCTAAACCATACACATTAACCGAAATGTTATTTAACTCCTCAAATTTTGAAATATCACAAAATATCATAAAATTTATACCTGCGCATATTGAGTACTGGAAACAATGCTGATATTATGGCCCAAGCAAAACAACACTCGTCCTGGTTCATCACGTTCACAACTGCTTTCTTCAGATCGATGAACCTTGGCAACTTAATATATGAGGAACCGCCTAGGGGCGAATACTTATTTATGTTCACTTCCAAATATAGTATTCTTTCCAAAGCCCTACCTGAAGAACAAAAATAGATATTTTGTAAAGTTCTTATCAAATATTTGTAAACTTCTTATTAAATATGTCATTTTAAAATGAATGTAAGGTTTGCTCCACTACGATTTTTTAAAATTTTTATCATACCTAAATCTTTCTCCTCAAATTCCGTGGATTGAACTTTCATTGCCTCTGCAAAGGTATCGTAAACAGCATCCAGATTACTTCCAAAGGTGACTATTTCGTTGACCGTATTAAAAGACTTATCACTAAATGTGTCCTGCGATGGTACAAAATACCGTCCAACAACAACCATGTTTATTTTTAACGATAGAGTAACTTGTAGTACATCATTAATCAAACACACTATCTTTGGTCTGATTTCTTCAAAAAATAATGAGTAGTCCACATGCTCATTACCGCTGCTTATGCGATATGATGCAATTCTATTTTTAAAGGCACTTTCTACTAGCTCAACACCATCGGAAACTCTAACACAAGATTTACTTTTGTGTTGCAATGTTCTTTGATGAGCTAACATCTGATTTTTGGGAACGTTTAGATCACACACAACGCAAGTTTGCATATCAGACGTTGTTGCTGCACCATCAACTCTTGGCCACTTAGCTTCTACATTATTATCGAATCTAGCCAAACAAGATTCATTTTGATGTCGCGACATATTGTAAGTACGACTAAAAGATGCACCACACTTTTCACATACGTATTTATTCATTTTCAATAATCGAGACTCGAGCCTACACTTTAGATACCAAAATTCAGAATGAGCAGCTTACCTCCCCCTACCTATTTATAACACAAGACCACAAAAGAACACCTGCACTTTTTTTCACGGTCAGTGTCAAAAAGGATCCGACGACCTTGAAAACATGCATCACAAATTTAACCTTGAAACAAGCGTCGTACACCTGGTCATCAGCACGCAAAGAAACAGCTGCTCGCGTTCAAGACCAAGTTCCTGCTCAAGGCCAACCTATTTTATTCAAGGCCAAGTTCTTGATCAAGGCCAAACTCTCGTTCAAGGCCAAGGTCAAATAAAAATCACACACGTGTACGATCAAGGTCATTATCCTAATAGAACACCTGTGCGACCAAGGTCATGTGACGTCACAAAAGAACAGCTGCACTCGTTTGCGGTCAAGGTCAAGGCCAAGGTCATGTGACGTCACAAAAGAACAGATGCACTCTTTTCCCGTCGAGGTCAAGGTCATGTGACGTCATAGTGGTGGTGGGATGAGACACAGAGTTCCCATAGTTACACTACTTAAACAAAAAAATTTTTTTATTACAATAGGGCTAATTTTACCTATTTTATTAGCACTTTAACAAAACAACAAGTTAATTTTTTTATGATTATTAATAAGTATACTCGTTTTTAATACACCAGTTAACCTAAGTAGGTTCCTTACCTGATAAAATACGAACTTTTCCTGGCGGCTGTTCATGTGCATTTTCACAGACATGTGGCAAGCCTGTATCACAAATCAATGATGGCTGTGCATTCTCAAAAATCCGCTTAATTCCAGTTGGTGTTGTTGCAAAAACAAATTCACATAATGTGTAATTTTTAATATTTTTATCCAACAAATCTTCCCTTCCAATAGCTTTTAGTCAAGCTTCGCACCTAGAAGACATAATATATAAAATAATTTAATATTTACACCTTTAATATAAAAAAAAACGCGAAAAAATCAATTTTTATTTATACAATTTTTTTTTGTCATAATTAGAAGCATTTTCAGTTAATAAAAAATTACTAGCAATACTTATTTTTATTATTACAAAAAAACATCCTATACAAAGTTTACTTACCTTATACGATCTCTGGGAAAATTAAACAAAGACATTTTTCCTCCTGTCTTAGAGGAACAACATTTATAAGCGCACCTGTGTCCAGTCATTTTAAAACACCTACACAACACACCTAATACAAAATTATAAGTCTATAAAAGCAAATATAACACTAATTTTATAAAGTATTTTAAGTTCATTCACTGCCGAAATAACACAAAGCCACGCACTAAACAGTAACGAGGTGCCCGTGCAGCCACTACTTGATGTCGCGGAGCTCACTGACTAGAGCAGCTGCCGATTAACAGTTGAAATAGGGTGTAGCCACAGCAAAGGCGCGCTCGCCGTTTATCGCTTGCTTTCGTATCTGGTGTGGGTACACTGTGTCGTCGTGGAACGCGATGGAGCGTTATCAAATAATACCGCTCCAAAATCGCGTTACCCCAATACCGACCCATCCCTATCACCTCATGAGATGCATGCAAGCTTTACGGAGATATAGAGGCGAGGCGATGTCACATTGTTAACCAAGCGACAACCTGTAACTTTCTCGTTACAATGTGTTACCGGCAACTTGCGAAATCCGACAATCTGCGAACTGACTAGCCACTTTGCAAGCCGACCAATTTACCAGACATTATGGAAATTGACGAGATCTTCAGATAATTTGAAAAATGACTTAAGCACTTTAGGCAATCTGTACAATGCATGTTACAATCGCCAATATGCTTAACAGAGGTATTAATATCTTACATTGACTATTGATTAGGCATTATGCAAAACCGTTGGCTGACCGGAACGCATATTTCCGTTTCCTATTGGGCTATCGCAACCGGGTGCGCTAATCGTACAGGTAAATTGGGGCCAAGCGAATCGGAGGGCACCCCAAGGTCGGAACAGGGTTAGCACCTGGTTAGGGGCCCTGACAAGTCTCTTTCCTCGCAGGCGAAGATACTTGTCAGGGCCCCTAACCAGGTGCTAACCCTGTTCCGACCGCATTTTTCCGTTGGTTAGGGGCCCTGACAAGTCTCTTCGCCTGCGAGGAAAGAGACTTGTCAGAGCCCCTAACCAGGTGCTAACCCTGTTCCGACCTTAGGGTGCCCTCCGATTCGCTTGGCCCCAATTTACCTGTACGATTAGCGCACCCGGTTGCGCAATAGGAAACGGAAAAATGCGACCGGAACCAATTCTCATCATGTGGAAGTATTGTGAAATATATTTAACAAACCTGAGCAAACCTAAATTTCTACATACAGGTTTTTAATCTGTAATATATTTTTTGTTTGTTTCGGACTGGCTGTTCAGAATGTTAATTATGTCTTCTCGTTCAGCAAATGTGTTGTTATAAATCTTTTTACGGCATAATTTACTTAACTTCTAGAGAAATATCTCTTTTTTTAGTTCGTTGCGACGATGGCACAGCAACTGTTCGCAAAACGCCTAGCCAGTGTGTGATTTTCAGATTACAATTCAGCAGATTGACGATTTTAGCAGGCATTTTACACATTGCCTGAAGTGTTTTAGTCATTTTTCAAATTATCTGATGATTTCGTCAATTTGCATAATGCCTGGTGAAATGGTCGGCTTGCAAAATAGCTAGACATTTCGCAGATTGTCGGATTTCGCAAGTTGCCGGCAACATATGCGAGCCGCTGAAAGCAGCTTTAGCAATACCACAAAAAAATCTGAAATTATTTTATACATATCAAAATTTTGATTATCTTTCTAGGTCGAAATGTTCCCGAACTTGTGGAAGAGGGTTACAGCGCCGAGAAAGATTTTGTGATAACCCCAAACCTGCAAATAAGGGGAAATACTGTCTAGGGGAAATGAACAGTTTCAAAGTCTGTATAGTAGAAGTAAGTTTAAGAGTTTTTTGTTTTGTATAAATGTCAAACGTTCTCTTTTAATTAAAATAACAAATCATTTTAGCCAATTAAGCTGATACCAATCTAAATATATACTTGTATATTGGTATCTGTTTTACAATTTTTTTGTGTATGAAACTTATTTTAATATTTTTAATACTTAGAGCTGGAATGTGTGCGTATATAAAGCATTTTTTTAATGAAATTCTTTAAAGACGGGAATTGAATTCGTAGTACCAAATCTTATCTACTAAAAGAATCATATGTGTTTTTGTATTTTAGGAATTCAAGTTATTATACATCTCTAATTTTAATATTAATTGGTTTTTAAAACGTAGTTTTATAAAGAAAATAATTTCCTGTTATGAACTTCTTATCTATTACATCTTCGAGATTAAAACGGTACCTATCAGATTTATAACGGGCTACTATACTCGGTTGTCCAGTCTGCCAGACTACGCGTTTTCGGTTCACTATATTGGTCCTGGAATTCTTTTAGTAAATCGCTCGTATTTGTTCAAAAATGTACACCTTTCTATTTCCCAATTTTTAGGATTGTCCGGACGACGAACCTTCATTTCGAGAACAACAATGTAACCGTTCCTGGACAACTAAAAAAATTACAACACCTATGGTCTGGGCTGACTTCCAATATCCATTATTTGATAGTGGTATGTTTTTCCATATACAAGGGGTAGTAAAGTGACAGCAAAGTTATAGTCTGAAAACTATGCTCTCTTTAAGGCTAGCTTATATTTTATGGCTGTAGATGTGATAGAAATCAGATAAGTATCAATCAGTCAGGGTCGGTTCTGGGTGAGCAAATGCCTTCGCCTTCGTGCCGAACTTTGGCGTGACTCGTGACTCCCTTTCTCATAAAAAATAAATTATGAGTTAACTAAGAATATTTGATTCGGCCAGCTGCAGAACTAATTATTTGTGATAAAAAAGTTTTCAACACTTAATTTAATATTAGTCCTTAATTATTATTATCTCAATTTTAATATTTATTGAAAATAAAGAGAAAACAGATAATTTTAAAAAATAAGTTTATTGTTATAAAACAAACATTGCACTTGGCCAAGAAATATAATTAGGTAATGTTTGTCAAGTAAGCCTCGCCTTTAAGATGTCCGTATGTTGTTGGCAGTAGCATAGCTACTATAAAATAAAATCGTGTGACAAAAAATATGTATTTTAATTATTTAATACATCAGATGGTATAAACGATAAAAAAATGGATAATTTAATACATTCTAAATAGAACAAACTATGAACTATAAGGTACAAGTTTCCTGCAAAGCTGGTTTAATACCCTATTAGTTCTGTTTTTGAAAGATTACACTGATAAAGCATAAAATGTGGTATCCTTTAAATTTTCGATGTGTATGCTACGTGATTACTTAAAAAATCCTTCTTTATTTAGAATATTTTTCTTTTTATATTGTCTGTCTGTTGTCTCTGAAAATCGGAGATTCACTTCTAAGTACATATTATTATTTTAAACCTAACAGAATAGTAAATTAGGAATTTTCTGTTTGTATCAGGTAGGCTTCTAATCTTTTCGGATTTGTTAATTTAATTCTATTTAGTCGTTTTTCACACAGAAGATTTCAAAGTTCTAAAATATATTTTGTAGTTGCTCTTTAAACTCTTTATAAGGCTTCTACATCTTTCACCCAACAGGGACTCCAAGTATATAGCCATGATTCTAAAATTGCTCTTATAAAAAAGCTATAAAAAAGGTTATTTTTTAAAGTACTTACATCAGTGGCGTGCGTGCTGGTTAGTCTTTATTTTTAGCGAAAAAATGGCATGCCACTGATTTTTTGCAAAAGTGATATTGTTTTCTTTAAGCTCAATTAATTCTGCGAGACAAGTATCTCTTGGGCTTTTTTTGTTCTGACGCACTGTTTTCAAGATAAAAATTAATTTATTTCTTGCAATAAAACAAAGAATAAAAACGTTTTTTTTTTAAATATTTTTTGTTTAGGAAAAAGTGCTTTTTGATTTGAGTTTATAGTAGATGCTGGAAATGGCATCTCCGTGCTTCAATACATGCTCTAAATCGTCTTCACATATTTCTCCTAACTCTTCGGGATACTTGAGGTGTGAAAATATGAAACATCCTGTAACTCGAAAAAGAAGCGTTTGAGGATCCATGTTTATATAAACTTATTTTTATATTTTTAGATGTAAAATCTACCCTTAAAATTTCTTAACATTTTTTTGTAACACCCTGTATATAATTTTATTTATGTTAAATGGTATTTTTCATTTCTCAGGCCATCTCTTCATGGATAACAGATCAATCAAATTCTTATATTGTATTAACGGGTCACAAAATTGTTCCGGAAGGCAGAAATACTGGACAAGCTTTCGGTTTTTACACCGTTATTTAACAATAACCTTTCTTTCACTGACAATGTTGCAATACCTCTTTTCTGATAAGTCGACAAGTTTCTAGGACTGAAAATAAAATCAATTCTGGTCTAGATTCTTTGTATACTCTTTTGCTGATACGAAGCATTCTAAATCAATCTAGAAGGATACGAGGAGCATTAAAGGACGAAAACAGAAGACTGTGGTAAACTCCAGACTTTCTTTCCTAGGCGTTCCATGTACAAAATAACAGAATCGAATATTCTTCAAAAAGTCTATTAAGCTATTGAGATAATAATATTAAGTTTTCAGATTGCACCATCGAAAATGTGATTTTTTAAACAAAATTTGAAATTGTTTTGTAAACTGAATGTTTGATTTTAAATGTAATGTAAGAATATTTTAATGTGTTAATTGCTGTATGTTCAGATGGATTTCCGACTGTTATCCTGACAAGTAGCACTGATGATGACCTATAAGGTCGAAAGCGCTTTGCTTATTTATTAAATTTGCACTTAATACAAAAATTTGTTTCATTCATATTAAACTTCAGTCCGTAACAATATAATTTAGTATCGTCAGCAATAAAGCTGATACTTGTTTTAGTCAATTCTGATATATAAATAATTAAAAATAGAGGGGCTCAAAACTGAACCTTTAGGTACTCCACTAACAGTTTGTTGGTCATTTTAACATGCTTCATTTACTCTGACCCGGAAAGTTCGATTGAATATACTTGGAGCAATACTACAAACCACCCTTAAACACACCATTCACTAGAAGAACTCGTGCACAAGACGCGACTGCGGTTGAACAACGGACCAATCTTTCATTACTTACACACCAGACAAACGGTTCGGCTATTCCTTAGTTGTTTGTCAACTACGCTTCAGAATGTATCAATTATTGTAGCATGGCTCTATTATCAAAGAGATCGGAAATTGATGAATAGTCGGTACATTTTCTCTGAAGAAAAAAGACGAAACGAGTGTGAACAAAGAAATGGATAGACCTTCGAATGGACTATGAACTTCACATGAAGAATTGTTGAACTTAGTAAAACAACCCATTAGAAAGGAAAGTATTGTAATAAGGGATGCAGCTAATGCAGAACGTTCAATGGCAATATTTTTAGAAATAAATAGGTGTTCCAATATAACAATTATTTTAAACGACGGGAAAATTGTATTTTAAATGATTCACGGTCGCACACTGATTAATAAAGTTGCCCACAGTGAGTGACGCTCCATTACGTCGCTGATAACTCCGCCGCAGCAGCAATTTAGTCTAAAGTCTATTTGTTTGGACGATAGACCGAATATAAACAGATGCACGCTGCCTACAAGTGATCGGTTCAAACGGTGAAATTGAACAGGGCCGCATTGAGAATGAGAAGGAAAACTTTAAACTGCAAAACTGTTTATAATTAAATAAAAACTTAAATAATTGCCAGCCTTGACAACCGAACAAACAAAAAGCGATTAAAAATCAACGCAAAAAATTAAAACTACAAAACAAGTCAAAACTCGAAAGAAAGTCGAATAGCCTTTTTCACTAGACAGCCTAATTACAATCCTGCGAAATACCGCCGATAGCTTTCTGACACGCCTCTTTCAATTTAATGTCCGGTCGGCCAATACGAATAGGAAGCTGGTGGAGGCTCGACGAGATCGTCAGACTATGACGTGTAGGGTTAATATTTACATCGGTCTATCGTCCAAACAAATAGACTTTAGCTTTGCCATTGTGTGTGTTGTGTGCTCAATTGTTGATTCTATTTTTCTATCGCGTCGCTGTGAATTTGGTAGTTCGTAACATGTCGAAAGTGTTGTGCACGGTGTTAGAAGGTTTATATGGGAATATCCTGATGTGAAATATAATGGGTCGCAAATGATATGTGTGGTTTGTCAGCGAAGCTTATTGGCCGTTATGAAATCTTTATGTATAAGCATATACTAAAAATAATACTTAGCCGAACACTGCCGTGCAGCGAAAAGCGGGTCTTCCTTGAGACATTTGGTGGGTTTACTGGTTTATGGTTTAAAAGATTGTTTGTCTACCATTATATAAATATGTATACTATGTATCTACATGTATATATAATGGTGTACCAACACACTTTTAAACCATAAACCAGTAAACCCATGAAATGTCTCAAGGGAGGTCAGTTTTTCGGTGTATTCGAGTGCCTGTCTATATTCTTTATAGTCACTGGTATAAGGCACGTAAACAGTGCTATACATCAATTTAAAAAAGAGGCCGACGCCCTTATACACAATTTCTTTTTGATTTACTTATTATGCTGCGTTTGTGTAATGCGCCGTTATTTATCTTAAATAAAAACCATTTCGTCAGTTTTATTTATTTATTTATTTATTTATTTATTTATTTAGTTACAATATCCAACAGGTTTACCAATTATAGGATAAGGAAAAAGAAGACATAAAATTAACATAACTTAACAAAAAACCTAATCATAACAACGGTAATATATACTTATAATATGAAGAAAAGTTAGACAAATATCCTTTTAATTTGAGCAACGTTACAACAAAATATATCTACACTGTTTTCTATAGCATTTTAATTCTTAAACATTTGATAAAACGGCGACGAAATAAGGATATTTGTCCGCGGCGCTGGCATTAGAAAAAGATTAGCTCTCCTAGCCTCCAATCTAGGCACCCTGATTTTTACATAATCTGTGAGGCCTATACATTTAATTTTATTATTTAGTATCCTGGACAAGAACACGACAGAATAAAGTGATCGCCTAATAGCTAATTCAGACAAATTAAATCTACTGAGCAGCACATCGTGCGGGTATCCGATCGCCGGCCAGAAGCCATCCAATAAAAAAACAGATGCTTTCATAAATTTACGCTGAATTTTTTCCAAGCTAGAAATGTGGACCTGGTAGATCGGACTCCATGCAACAGATGCGTACTCAAGTCGTGATCTTACAAAGGCCATATACAGAGCAGGAAGAGTAGAGGCCCGTCGAAAATCCCTAGAGTTCCGCACGATAAATCCCAACCCCTTAGACGCACTGTTAACCCACGGATTCAATATGATCTATAAACGACAATTTAGGGTCAAATACTACACCAGTAGGGATAGTTTGGCAGTTCTGCCCCACGCCGTCCACCGGTGGAGGTGGTGCAGTAATCCATGACGTCATATCTCGGCCACCTTTGCGCATGTGTAAAGTACAAGTACGTCATCGAAGTCTACGTCGGTGGAGCTTACGTCAGCAATATAAAATTCACCTGTCAAATGTCAAATGTCACCTGTCACTTGTCACCTGTCACTTGTCAAATGTCAAAATTAAAAACTGACGCGGGTCACGTGTTGAGGATGACGTCAGAAGATATGTGTAAAAGTATGTCAGCTGTCACCTGTCATTTAAGATATGTCAACTGTCACCTGTCACTTGTCAAACGTCAAAATAAAAATTTAACATATGTCACGTGTTCGGGGCGGCGGGAGAAGGCGTTTTAAAAAAGAATGGCGTCGATCGGCCCTTTGGTTCCGGAGATATAGTTTTTTGCGATTAGCGGCCTGACGGCTGAAGGTGGAGAGCCGAACTTCGCATGGGGGATAGTGGTGGAGCAGATCTTTCGATTTATCAAATTATTTTTCAAAAATCTCAACTGATAGTAAAAAATATAGTACAAGATGATATGTTCTGCCCCACTCCATCCTCCGGAGGAGGTGGTGCAGTATTCCGTGGCGTCATATCTCGGCCACCTTTGCGCATGCGTAAATTTCAAGTACGTCATCGAAGTCGACGTCAGCAGAGCTTACGTCAGCAATAGAAAAATCACCTGTCAAATGTCACATGTCACCTGTCACTTGTCACCTGTCACTTGTCAAATGTCAAAATTAAAAACTGACGCGGGTCACGTGTTGAGGATGACGTCAGAAGACATGTGTAAAAGTATGGCGGCTGTCACCTGTCATTTAAGATAAGTCAACTGTCACCTGTCACTTGGTAAATGCCAAAATAAAAATGGAACATATGTCACGTGTTCGGGGCGGTGTCAGAAAGCATTAAAAAAAGAATGACGTCGATCGGCCCTTTGGTTCCGGAGATATAGTTTTTTGCGATTAACGGCCGAACGGCTGAAGGTGGAGAGACGAAAGTCGCATGTGGGGGTAGTGGCGGACCAGATCTTTCGATTTATCAAATTATTTTTCAAAAATCTCAACTGATAGTAAAAAATTAGATTTCACAATTTTTACATCATCCTGTATAGTAAATTTTCGATTAATTATATAAATTATGAATATCATTGGATTTAATAGCAGAAAAATATGCATTAGTACATGCAAGCTTACTAGGATGTGATCAGCAAAAAATTAGATGTCAAAATTTCCACATCACTCTGTATAAAAAATTGTGAATTTAATTATATTTTCATACTCAACTCAAGCGAGCTAAAGAATTAACACACACGAGGCAAGGTTAGCGTAAGTGTAAAGTTAAGCATGTTGACTAAGCAATTATTATATTTGTATTACATGTACGTGTTATCCTGAGTAAAGTGGTGTGAAGACTAAACATAACATAAAACATATTGACTAAACAATTACCATATTTGTAGTACAGGTACAATGATCATGCAATTTAATGTAAAGCGTGAAGAGGTACGATCAGATCGGCGGGGAGTGGTAGTAGGAATTAAAATATTTATTTCTAGCAAGGTCACGTAGGTGAGAACAGCAGTACAACCTCGAAACAGCTAAAAACAACTTAGGAACAAACCCTGTTTCAGGAAACCACTTAAACGTCGAACTGCTCAACCACTTAACAGCTAAAAAAACATATCCTGTTTCTAAACAACAACTAACAAACAGACCCGGTTTCAGGAAACCACATAAACGTCGAAGTGCTCAACCACTTAACAGCTAAAAAACATACTCTGGTTCGGAAAACAACTCCCGAACAGCTATGAAACAACGAAGAAACAGGTCTTGTTTCTGGAAACAGTAATTCGTATTCGTACTTGCTAATATAGAAACAAGATACAGACTATTTTCGTAAAAAATAAATGGTGCTACTAATAATCAGACATTTATCTGTGACAAAAAAAGCATCCAGCCCATTCCCCCTTTCGGTCTGAATTCCAAATTAAAATTTCGTTCAAAGATCTCTAATAATTGAATACGTAGATACGATTTTCTTTTGACAGAAAGCCGCCAATAGGACTGGAAAGAATTAGGTACACAACAAGTTTGATACTCATATCAAACCCTAAACCCTCGAGATTCAGTATAACACTCGACGTCTTGAAGAACAGCTAAAAACAGCTAAAAACAGACCCTGTTTCGGGAAAAACAGCTAAAAAACAGACCCTGTTTCTAGAAAAACAGCTAATAATCAGACCCTGTTCGGGAAAAACAGCTAAAGACAGACCCTGTTTCTGGAAAACAGCTAAAAAACAGACCCTGTTCGGGAAAAAACAGCTAAAAACAGACACTGTTCTGGAAAAACAGCTAAAACAGACCCTGTTTCTAGAAAACAGCTAAGTTTCTGGAATCAACTAGGAAACATCTAAAAACTACTACTACTAAGCAGACCCTGTTTCAGGAAACCACTTAAACGTCGAACTACTCAGCGACTTAACAGCTAAAAAACAGACCCTGTTACGGGAAACAACTAGTTAGACACTAATAATCATACTTTACCAATCAATATCCTAAAATTGATCGAGAATACATATCAAAATAGTGGAGAGATTCCGCTGATAGTAATCTAACACAGGGTGGTAAGCACGATAGCGAAACTGATGCATGGAAACTGAGAGATTCACGGGTTGATTTAAAAAAAAATGACGATATTCAAGTAGACGATATTGAATACCGAGGAACTCAAGGGCTCTACGATCTTCTGTTTGTAAAAACCTATTTATCATAAAAGAAAGATGAGATATAATAGAAAGATATTCTTGTACGAGCAAACTTTTACCGGAAGGATAGTTGTCAGTTAAAAGGAAAGAAATCTGACAAATATAAAAAATAGTGTTAAACCCTTACTCTCAGTATCGGCGGACGAAGAAGGGGGGTGATGGCCAGCGCAACAGTCGTTTAGACGAGTTTTCGATGTATGAATATATTATAAAACTAGCAAGTACAAAAATTATTTACTTAACCACAAGATATAACGATATTTAACAACTTTATATACGAAATTAGTTAATAATAGTAAACAGGCTACTGCTAGGAATACAAGGAGACTAGAAATACTGTTCATATTTTCGGATAAAGATGGGGGTTAGTGTAGAATTAGTACTAGTTCAGAGTTCGGTTAAAGATGGGGTTAGGGTAGAATTAGTACTAGGAAAAGATGTTTCGACTGATGTAAAAACTTTTCGAAAATCTCGACTAAGACCATCGCTAGAGGTCTTAATGGCTAAATGGGTCTTTCATATTAGTAACGACAAGAAGGGAAGGATTCCGAATGTTGGAGAGAGAGACAAACTCGTTTGAGTAGGTAATAAAACTAGTAATTAGAAAAATTATTTATTTAGCCACAATATATCGATATGTAGCAAACATATATACAAAATTAGTGAATAATGTTAAACAGGATACAGCTAGGAATACAAGCAAACTAGAAATACTGTTCAGAGTTTCGGATAAAGATGGGGTAGAATTAGTACTAGGAAAAGATATTTCGACTGATGTAAAAACTTGTCGAAAATCTCGACTAAGATCATCGCTAGAGGTCTTAATGGCTAAATGCGCCTTTCATATTAGTAACGGCAAGAAGGGAAGGATACCGAATGTTGAAGAGAGATAGACTCGGTTAAATCGTATGGAAAGAAACCGAAAACTAGTAAATATATACTGTTTAAGTACGAAAATACCAGTTTATGTATAGTCGGGCTATTCAAAACGTAGAAAGAGATAGAAAAATATAGACAAAAATATTAGGGAATACGTACAAGATATAAGAATATAGCGCAATGCTTTCAAAGAGAAGTAGTTACCATAAAAATATATGTTAGCGAGCACAGGAAAACAGACAGGAGGATGATGCAAGTAGTTAATATTCCATGTAGATCTGTCGGAGCATGATATCAAGTTAAAAGAGACTAAAGAAGTGTTTAGTAAATTTATATCCTACAATAATGAAATAGAACAACTGTATGGGGTTGAAAAATATTATAATGTAGACAAAGGCCTCTGGAAAACAGACCCGAAACCGATTTAATGCAACTAAGAAACAAACCCGGCTTCAGGAAACCTCTTAAACGTCTAACTGTCCAGCCACTCAACAGCTAAAAAACAGACTCTGTTTCTGGAAACAACTAGGAAACAGCTAAAAACAACTAATAAACAGACCCGGTTTCAGGAAACCACTTAAACGTCTAACTGCCCAACCACTCAACAGCTAAAAAAACAGACCCTGTTTCTGGAAGCAACTAGGAATCAGCTAAAAACAACTAATAAATAGGCCCGGTTTTAGGAAACCACTTAAACGTCTAACTGCCCAACCACTTAACAGCTAACAACCCTGTTTCTGAAAACAACTCCCGAACAGCTATGAATAGAGAGAGAAATAGGTCTTGTTTCTGGAAACAGTAATTCGTAATCGTACTTGCTAATATATAAACAACATACAAACTATTTTCTTCAAAAATATAAGGGTACTAATGTTGCTACTAATAATCAGACATAATACATGTCTGTGAAAAAAAATTAGCACCCAGCCCATACTCCTTTTCGAACAGAATTTAAAATAAAAATTTCGCTCAAAGATCTTTAAGAACTGCATACGTAGATACAGACTATTTTCTTTTGACATAAAGCCACCAATAGGGCTGGAAAGAATTAGGTACACCACAAGTTTGATACTCATATCATACCCCAAACTCTAGAGATTCAGTGCGTCTTAGAAGCAAGATGTGTTAAGTCTCTAGAAACAGAGTCTATTAGTAGCTGGTTCATAGCTGCTTCCTGAAACTGCTGTTTTTTCTTCAAAAACAAGGTATTTTCCACGAAACAAGCTGTTTTGCTATTTATACGAGTCTAATATTACTGTTCGGTGTTGTTGTTATTATGACTTCACAATTTAGTAAGCTCGATAAAGATGTTAAGCGCTGAATAATTCAAGCATCTAAGACAATAAGAAAAAAATACTTGACTTGAAAGTTGGAGCGGGGTGAAGGAGATGGAGCACGGGACAAGCTCTGGAAACCTACCACAAACCCTCTAAAGAAACTTGTAGAAAATTCAGTACAGACATCGCGGAAAACGAAAAGCGAAAGATTAAAGCCGAATAATCAGAAATTTGAGAAAATGAGCCCAAAATCAAGCAAAGTGAACCTCCTTATCATGTGAAATTCCCATCAAAAGAGACCGAAATCGAATATGGAGATTTTTCAATAACGGCTGTGATGATGATGATGTCTTTGTAGTAGAAAAATCCATACCGCAATTAAAAGAGGATCTAGAAACCACTTATAGAGAAAATGTTTCTGCATTTCCCAACGTTATCAATCAATATCCTAAAATTGTTCGAGAATACATATCAAAATATTGGAGAGAGATTCAGATGATATTGATCTAACACAGGGTCTTAAGCACGATATCGAAACTGACGCATGGAAACTGGGAGATTTACGGGTTGATTTTTTGAAAAATGGCGATATTCAAGTAGGCGATATTGAATACCGAGGAACTCAAGGGCTCTACGATCTTCTGTTTTTAGAAAAAACCTATTTATCATAAAAAGGAAGATGAGGAACTATACAAAGATATTCTTTTACGAACAAACCTTTACCGAAGGGATAGTGGCTATTTAAAAGGAAATAGATCTGACAAATATAAAAATATCGTTAAACCATTACTCTCAGTATCGGCAGAAGTTTCGAAACTTAGAACGAAATCAGCAAAAACACCTCCAAGGACAACAAGAATCCCAACAAGGTGGAAGACGTCGTCGCCGTCATCGTCAAAATTAGGTGAAGCGTTAATGGAATACAACGAAAAACCCAAAGAATTTGTGTACTATGATGACATAAACGAGTTGGTTGAAAGACTAAAAAAGCCAGAAGCCTCCAATCAGGTTGGCAACAATAATAACATGAACGAGATTTGGAGCATTTTACACGAATTGGAACACCTTGGAGTTATTGAATTCTATAAATAAGAATTTATATTTGATTCGTAAATCGTATTACATACTGCAATCTACGAGGACAAAGAAGGGGGTGATGTAGACGAAATTTGTAATCTAAGTAGAATAGCTTTTAAGAAATGGTGAGTATAACGCTGACCGACAGACAATTAACGTGGCAGAAATATTAAAAATTGGTCTTGCCAACATTGAAGAAGTATTCAGTCGAAACCAGTATTATGGGTCCTGTTTACCTTCAACTTTAATGGTTTGGGAACTTGCTAAAAATATAATGTACGTGTAGAACCAAAATGCGGAAAGCTTTTCTATGGGGAAATAGGAGGCAACACTCATTTTTGGAACGTCTTTGAAGGAGAAATTTACGAGCCCACCCGCAAAGTTATAAAACAGCTGATGCCATCCGTGGACCTTACGAAGTTTGTGTACAAAGAAGAGCCTAGTATAGACACAGATATGGAGACAGCAGTCATGTTGGATATTTTTAATCAGTTCCAGAGAACAAACACAATACACCAATACTTTTCCAACGCTCCAGATAAACTTAAAACTCTTAGAAAAATTATCCATAGAAATGTAGCTACATGTATGAAATAAAAAGTTTGTATTCTTTGTATTTATGTGTTATTTTATTAACCTCTTTGTGGAGAACCAGATCACCAATAAACAAAGCTGCTAGAAACAGGGTTTACTGGTTATCTGAAAGATGGCAGTAGCGTTCTATTGGGAGTCGGATAGTGTCCGGATACTGTCCGGATACTGTCCGGATACTGTCCGGATGGTGTCCGGATGCTGTTCGGATGCTGCTCTAAAGGCTTCCTAAGGGCGTCCTAAAGATGTTCGCAAAACAGTCTAAATAGCATCCGTCTGATGTTCTAGCGGATACTTGAGATATATTAAATGACATAGTTCCATTTTTAGGTTTAGTTCGGATGTAAATATTATGGTGATAAGATGTATCTCAACAAGATAAAGTATCAGCTTCTTGAAACACCAACTGTTAAATATGGTGTGCGGAAAGAGGGGAGTAAGTTGTTTCTTGGAAATATGCCCGTCGTTATAAAAGATAACGTTCTCATAATAGATAATGAAAAATTTGTACTATCAGAAGGACTGTTTAATTTATTAGCTACAAATCAACCACTAAAATTTAATTCAAAAGATTTAGATAATTACAAGAAGATTTTACTTATTACAAATGTACACAGAAATGGTTTCAATGCAAACAACTCAATTATATCAAGCAAAGGGTGGAAGTATAACCATATAATTTCAAAAGTAATATTATAACAAATAATGTAAAATTATAGATCGAAATAAATAACTATTTATACCTCATGACTTTTTCTTCTACTAGCGTAAGAACCCCAATAGTCTACTCCCTTATCAAGAAAACCTACAGGGCCTAAAGAGATTCTTATAAGTCTTTTGCTAGTAAATTAATAAATGAGCTATAGAGGTCTATATAAGTTTTCGTCTCATTTTACGTCTAAGTGTGTAAATAAACATATGGTAGATCGACGCGATTAGTGGTTGGCTGTTTTTCGCTGCTAACATTTCAAATGAACAATATTTGTTACAAGATAATTGTCTTTGCTCAGGTTTGCTCAGGTTTGTTTACTGGAGTAAACCTGAGCAAACCCAAGCAAACAAACCTGATCAAACCTGAGCAAACCCAAGCAAACAAACCTGAACAAACCTGAGCAAACCCAAGCAAACAAACCTGAGCAAAGCTGAGCAAAGACAATTATCTTGTAACAAATATTGTTCATTTGAAACATTAGCAGCGAAAAACAGCCAACCACTAATCGCGTCGATCTCCCATATGTTTATTTAAACACTTAGACGTAAAATGAGACGAAAAACTTATATAGACCTCTATAGCTCATTTCTTAATTTACTAGCAAAAGACTTATAAGAATCTCTTTAGGCCCTGTAGGTTTTCTTGATAAGGGAGTAGAGTATTGGGGTTCTTACGCTAGTAGAAAAAAAAGTCAAGAGGTATAAATAGTTATTTATTTCGATCTATAGTTTTACATTATTTGTTATAATATTACTTTTGAAATTATATGGTTATACTTCCACCCTTTGCTTGATATAATTGCGTTGTTTGCATTGAAACCTTTTCTGTGTACATTTGTAATAAGTAAAATCTTCTTGTAACTATCTAAATCTTTTGAATTAAATTTTAGTGGTTGATTTGTAGCTAATAAATTAAACAGTCCTTCTGATAGTACAAATTTTTCATTATCTATTATGAGAACGTTATCTTTTATAACGACGGGCATATTTCCAAGAAACAACTTACTCCCCTCTTTCCGCACATCATATTTAACAGTTGGTGTTTCAAGAAGCTGATACTTTATCTTGTTGAGATACATCTTATCACCATAATATTTACATCCGAACTAAACCTAAAAATGGAACTATGTCATTTAATATATCTCAAGTATCCGCTAGAACATCAGAAGGATGCTACTTAGACTGTTTTTCGAACGTCTTTAGGACGCTCTTAGGAAGCCTTTAGAACATCATCCGAACACCATCCGGACACCATCCGGACAGCATCCGGACAGTATCCGGACAGTATCCGGACACTATCCGACTCCCAATAGAACGCTACTGCCATCTTTCAGATAACCAATAAACCCTGTTTCTAGCAGCTTTGTTTATTGGTGATCTGGTTCTCCACAAAGAGGTTAATATAATAACACATAAATACAAAGAATACAAACTTTTTATTTCATACATGTAGCTACATTTCTATAGATAATTTTTCTAAAAGTTTTAAGTTTATCTGGAGCGTTGGAAAAGTATTGGTGTGTTGTGTTTGTTCTCTGGAACTGATTAAAAATATCGAACATGACTGCTGTCTCCATATCTGTGTCTATACTAGGCTCTTCTTTGTACACAAACTTCGTAAGGTCCACGGATGGCATCAGCTGTTTTATAACTTTGCGGGTGGGATCGTAAATTTCTCCTTCAAAGACGTTCCAAAAATGAGTGTTGCCTCCTATTTCCCCATAGAAAAGCTTTCCGCATTTTGGTTCTACACGTACATTATATTTTTTAGCAAGTTCCCAAACCATTAAAGTTGAAGGTAAACACGACCCATAATACTGGTTTCGACTGAATACTTCTTCAATGTTGGCAAGACTAATTTTTAATATTTCTGCCATGTTAATTGTCTGTCGGTCAGCGTTATACTCACCATTTCTTAAAAGCTATTCTACTTAGATTACAAATTTCGTCTACATCACCCCCTTCTTCGTCCTCGTAGATTGCAGTATGTAATACGATTTGCGAATCAAATATAAATTCTTATTTATAGAATTCAATTACTCCAAGGTGTTCCAATTCGTGTAAAATGCTCCAAATCTCGTTCATGTTATTATTGTTGCCAACCTGATTGGAGGCTTCTGGCTTTTTTAGTCTTTCAACCAACTCGTTTATGTCATCATAGTACACAAATTCTTTGGGTTTCTCGTTGTATTCCATTAACGCTTCACCTAATTTTGACGATGACGGCGACGACGTCTTCGACCTTGTTGGGATTCTTGTTGTCCTTGGAGGTGTTTTTGCTGATTTCGTTCTAAGTTTCGAAACTTCTGCCGATACTGAGAGTAATGGTTTAACGATATTTTCAATTTGTCAGATCTATTTCCTTTTAAATAGCCACTATCCCTTCGGTAAAGGTTTGTTCGTAAAAGAATATCTTTGGATTGTTCCTCATCTTCCTTTTTATGATAAATAGGTTTTTTCTAAAAACAGAAGATCGTAGAGCCCTTGAGTTCCTCGGTATTCAATATCGCCTACTTGAATATCGCCATTTTTCAAAAAATCAACCCGTAAATCTCCCAGTTTCCATGCGTCAGTTTCGATATCGTGCTTAAGACCCTGTGTTAGATCAATATCATCTGAATCTCTCTCCAATATTTTGATATGTATTCTCGAACAATTTTAGGATATTGATTGATAACGTTGGGAAATGCAGAAACATTTTCTCTATAAGTGGTTTCTAGATCCTCTTTTAATTGCGGTATGGATTTTTCTTCTACAAAAACATCATCATCATCATCATCATCACAGCCGTTATTAAAAAATCTCCATATTCGATTTCCGTCTCTTTTGATGGGAATTTCACATGTTAAGGAGGTTCACTTTGCTTGATTTTGGGCTCATTTTCTCAAATTTCTGATTATTCGGCTTTAATCTTTCGCTTTTCGTTTTCCGCGATGTCTGTACTGAATTTTCTACAAGTTTCTTTAGAGGGTTGTGGTTTGTGGAGCTTGTCCCGTGCTCCATCTCCTTCACCCCGCTCCAACTTTCAAGTAAAGTATTTTTTCCTTATTGTCTTAGATGCTTGAATTATTCAGCGCTTAACATCTTTATCAAGCTTACTAAATTGTGAAGTCATAATAACAACAACACCGAACAGTAATAATAGACTCGTATAAATAGCAAAACAGCTTGTTTCGTGGAAAACACCTTGTTTTTGAAGAAAAAACAGCAGTTTCAGGAAGCAGCTATGAACCAGCTACTAATAGACTCTGTTTCTAGAGACTTAACACATCTTGCTTCTAAGACGCACTGAATCTCTAGGGTTTGGGGTATGATATGAGTATCAAACTTGTGGTGTACCTAATTCTTTCCAGCCCTATTGGTGGCTTTATGTCAAAAGAAAATAGTCTGTATCTACGTATGCACTTCTTAAAGATCTTTGAGCGAAATTTTTATTTTAAATTCTGTTCGAAAAGGAGTATGGGCTGGGTGCTAATTTTTTTTCACAGACATGTATTATGTCTGATTATTAGTAGCAACAGTAGTACCCTTATATTTTTGAAGAAAATAGTTTGTATGTTGTTTATATATTAGCAAGTACGATTACGAATTACTGTTTCCAGAAACAAGACCTATTTCTCTCTCTATTCATAGCTGTTCGGGAGTTGTTTTCAGAAACAGGGTTGTTAGCTGTTAAGTGGTTGGGCAGTTAGACGTTTAAGTGGTTTCCTGAAACCGGGCCTGTTTATTAGTTGTTTTTAGCTGATTCCGAGTTGCTTCCAGAAACAGGGTCTGTTTTTTTAGCTGTTGAGTGGTTTGGCAGTTAGACGTTTAAGTGGTTTCCTGAAACCGGGTCTGTTTATTAGTTGTTTTTAGCTGTTTCCTAGTTGTTTCCAGAAACAGAGTCTGTTTTTTAGCTGTTGAGTGGCTGGGCAGTTAGACGTTTAAGAGGTTTCCTGAAGCCGGGTTTGTTTCTTAGTTGCATTATATCGGTTTCGGGTCTATTTTCCAGAGGCCTTTGTCTACATTATAATATTTTTCAACCCCATACAGTTGTTCTATTTCATTATTGTAGGATATAAATTTACTAAACACTTCTTTAGTCTCTTTTAACTTGATATCATGCTCCGACAGATCTATATGGAATATTAACTACTTGCATCATCCTCCTGTCTGTTTTCCTGTGCTCGCTAACATATATTTTCATGCTAACTACTTCTCTTTGAAAGCATTGCGCTATATTCTTATATCTTGTACGTATTCCCTAATATTTTTGTCTATATTTTTCTATCTCTTTCTACGTTTTGAATAGCCCGACTATACATAAACTGGTATTTTCGTGCTTAAACAGTATATATTTACTAGTTATCGGTTTCTTTCCATACGATTTAACCGAGTCTATCTCTCTTCAACATTCGGTATCTTTCCCTTCTTGCCGTTACTAATATGAAAGACGCATTTAGCCATTAAGACCTCTAGCGATGATCTTAGTCGAGATTTTCGACAAGTTTTTACATCAGTCGAAACATCTTTTCCTAGTACTAATTCTACCCCATCTTTATCCGAAACTCTGAACAGTATTTCTAGTTTGCTTGTATTCCTAGCTGTATCCTGTTTAACATTATTCACTAATTTTGTATATATGTTTGCTACATATCGATATATTGTGGCTAAATAAATAATTTTTCTAATTACTAGTTTTATTACCTACTCAAACGAGTTTGTCTCTCTCTCCAACATTCGGAATCCTTCCCTTCTTGTCGTTACTAATATGAAAGACCCATTTAGCCATTAAGACCTCTAGCGATGGTCTTAGTCGAGATTTTCGAAAAGTTTTTACATCAGTCGAAACATCTTTTCCTAGTAGTAATTCTACCCTAACCCCATCTTTAACCGAAACTCTGAACTAGTACTAATTCTACACTAACCCCCATCTTTATCCGAAAATATGAACAGTATTTCTAGTCTCCTTGTATTCCTAGCAGTAGCCTGTTTACTATTATTAACTAATTTCGTATATAAAGTTGTTAAATATCGTTATATCTTGTGGTTAAATAAATAATTTTTGTACGTGCTAGTTTTATAATATATTCATACATCGAAAACTCGTCTAAACGATTGTTGCGCTGGCCATCACCCCCTTCTTCGTCCGCCGATACTGAGAGTAAGGGTTTCACACTATTTTTTATATTTGTCAGATCTCTTTCCTTTTAACTGACCACTATCCTTCCGGTAAAGGTTTGCTCGTACAAGAATATCTTTCTATTATATCTCATCTTTCTTTTTATGATAAATAGGTTTTTACAAACAGAAGATCGTAGAGCCCTTGAGTTCCTCGGTATTCAATATCGTCTACTTGAATATCGTCATTTTTTTTTAAATCAACCCGTGAATCTCTCAGTTTCCATGCATCAGTTTCGCTATCGTGCTTGCCACCCTGTGTTAGATTACTACCAGCGGAATCTCTCCACTATTTTGATATGTATTCTCGATCAATTTTAGGATATTGATTGGTAAAGTATGATTATTAGTGTCTGTCGCTTGTTTCTATATTAGCAAGTACGAATACGAATTACTGTAGTAGTTTTTAGCTGTTTCCTAGTTGTTTCCCGTAACAGGGTCTGTTTTATAGCTGTTAAGTCGCTGAGTAGTTCGACGTTTAAGTGGTTTCCTGAAACAGGGTCTGTTTAGTAGTAGTAGTTTTTAGATGTTTCCTAGTTGATTCCAGAAACAGGCTCTGTTTTTTTAGCTGTTTTCTAGAAACAGGGTCCGTTTTTAGCTGTTTTTCCAGAACAGCGTCTGTTTTTAGCTGTTTTTTCCCGAACAGGGTCTGTTTTTTAGCTGTTTTCCAGAAACAGGGTCTGTTTTTCGCTGTTTTTCCCGAACAGGGTCTGATTATTAGCTGTTTTTCTAGAAACAGGTTCTGTTTTTTAGCTGTTTTTCCCGAAACAGGGTCTGTTTTTAGCTGTTTTTAGCTGTTCTTTAAGACGCCGAGTGTTATACTGAATCTCGAGGGTTTAGGGTTTGATATGAGTATCAAACTTGTTGTGTACCTAATTCTTTCCAGTCCTATTGGCGGCTTTCTGTCAAAAGAAAATCGTATCTATGTATTCAATTATTAGAGATCTTTGAACGAAATTTTAATTTGGAATTCAGACCGAAAGGGGGAATGGGCTGCATGCTTTTTTTGTCACAGATAAATGTCTGATTATTAGTAGCACCATTTATTTTTGACGAAAATAGTCTGTATCTTGTTTCTATATTAGCAAGTACGAATACGAATTACTGTTTCCAGAAACAAGACCTGTTTCTTCGTTGTTTCATAGCTGTTCGGGAGTTGTTTTCCGAACCAGAGTATGTTTTTTAGCTGTTAAGTGGTTGAGCACTTCGACGTTTATGTGGTTTCCTGAAACCGGGTCTGTTTATTAGTTGTTGTTTAGAAACAGGATATGTTTTTTAGCTGTTAAGTGGTTGAGCAGTTCGACGTTTAAGTGGTTTCCTGAAACAGGGTTTGTTCCTAAGTTTGTAGCTGTTTCGAGGTTGTACTGCTGTTCTCACCTATGTGACTTTGCTAGAAATAAATATATTAATTCCTACTACCACTCCCCGCCGATCTGATCGTACCTCTTCACGCTTTATATTAAATTGCATGATCATTGTACCTGTACTACAAATATGGTAATTGTTTAGTTGCTGTGTCCTCGTGATTTAGTTGGCAATAAAGAATATTATTATTATTATTATTATTATTATTATTATTAATATGACTTATCTTCACACCACTTTACTCAGGATAACACGTACATGTAATACAAATATAATAATTGCTTAGTCAACATGCTTAACTTCACACTTACGCTAACCTTGCCTCGTGTGTGTTAATTCTTTAGCTCGCTTGAGTTGTGTATGAAAATATAATTAAATTCACAATTTCTTATACAGAGTGATGTGGAAATTTTGACATCTAATTTTTTGCTGATCGCATCCTAGTAAGCTTGCATGTACTAATGCATATTTTTCTGCTATTAAATCCAATAATATTCATAATTTATATAATTAATCGAAAATTGAGTTGTGTATGAAAATATAATTAAATTCACAATTTCTTATACAGAGTGATGTGGGAATTTTGACATCTAATTTTTTGCTGATCGCATCCTAGTAAGCTTGCATGTACTAATGCATATTTTTCTGCTATTAAATCCAATAATATTCATAATTTATATAATTAATCGAAAATTTACTATACAGGATGATGTAAAAATTGTGAAATCTAATTTTTTACTATCAGTTGAGATTTTTGAAAAATAATTTGATAAATCGAAAGATCTGCTCCGCCACTACCCCCACATGCGACTTTCGTCTCTCCACCTTCAGCCGTTCGGCCATTAATCGCAAAAAACTATATCTCCGGAACCAAAGGGCCGATCGACGTCATTCTTTATTTAAATGCCTTCTGACACCGCCCCGAACACGTGACATATGTTCAATTTTTATTTTGGCATTTACCAAGTGACAGGTGACAGTTGACATATCTTAAATGACAGGTGACAGCCGCCATACTTTTACACATGTCTTCTGACGTCATCCTCAACACGTGACCCGCGTCAGTTTTTAATTTTGACATTTGACAAGTGACAGGTGACAAGTGACAGGTGACATGTGACATTTGACAGGTGACTTTTCTATTGCTGACGTAAGCTCTGCTGACGTCGACTTCGATGATGTACTTGAAATTTACGCATGCGCAAAGGTGGCCGAGATATGACGCCACGGAATACTGCACCACCTCCTCCGGAGGATGGAGTGGGGCAGAACATATCATCTTGTACTATATTTTTTACTATCAGTTGAGATTTTTGAAAAATAATTTGATAAATCGAAAGATCTGCTCCACCACTATCCCCCATGCGAAGTTCGGCTCTCCACCTTCAGCCGTTAGGCCGCTAATCGCAAAAAACTATATCTCCGGAACCAAAGGGCCGATCGGCGCCATTCTTTTTTTAAACGCCTTCTCCCACCGCCCCGAACAAGTGACATATGTTAAATTTTTATTTTGACGTTTGACAAGTGACAGGTGACAGTTGACATATCTTAAATGACAGGTGACAGCTGACATACTTTTACACATATCTTCTGACGTCATTCTCAACACGTGACCCGCGTCAGTTTTTAATTTTGACATTTGACAAGTGACAGGTGACAAGTGACAGGTGACATTTGACATTTGACAGGTGAATTTTATATTGCTGACGTAAGCTCCACCGACGTAGACTTCGATGACGTACTTGTACTTTACACATGCGCAAAGGTGGCCGAGATATGACGTCATGGATTACTGCACCACCTCCACCGGTGGACGGCGTGGGGCAGAACTGTCAAACTATCCCTACTTACACCAAGATCTTTTATAGTATTAGGTGTCGAAAGTATAACGTCATTACATTTTGGAGGATTAAGTGGAAGTTTATTTTTTCGACACCAATCAAAAACCACATTCAAGCTATTCTGAAGCCTAATAGTATCCTCGGGAGAGAATATTTCGCACAAAAGTTTAAGATCATCAGCATAAAGCAAGCAGTCGACCTCCAATCCCGAAACAATGTCATTAATAAAAAGATTAAAGAATAGTGGCCCAAGTACGGATCCTTGGGGCACACCAGAAGACTGCAGAAATCTGACAGACCTGTAACCACGGGACTGCACATATTGATACCTGATATAACGATATTACCTTACTAATTCTATTAACGGCCCTGAAAAACCAAAGGATGTCAGTTTACTAATCAAGATGGCATGGTCAAGTCTGTCAAATGCCTTTGAAAAATCTGTGTAGATAACATCCACCTGACTCTGTCCATCCAGCCGTTCACAGAGATACTGAGTAGTACACACAAGATTAGTGATGGTTGACTTACCACTTATAAATCCATGCTAATGATCAGATATCATGTTCGAGACGTGCCCACCCAAAAATGTATGAAGCACAGTCTCGAACACCTTACTAAAATTACAAATTATGGCAATAGGCCGGTAGTTATTAATGTCATTGCGGTCACCCTTCTTAAATACCGGAGAAATGCGAGAGACTTTCCAAGAGTCCGGAGAACATGACGTCGACAAAATTGTATTAAAGATTAAAGTCAACGGATACAACAATACAGGAGAACAATCTTTAATTTATTAATTAATGATGGAATGAAATCGGGACCCAATTGTCAGGTTCGGCCTTAGTTTATTTATAGCTTTTTTAATATCAGCCTCAATAACAGATGTTAAAATACAAGTGGGATAATTATTCGACAGTGCTGCATCCTCCAGCAGATCGAAAGAGGCAGGGGACGTGGTACCATCCTGAAAATTCTGCGAAAACAAATTAGCAAAACTATCGACGACCCTCTGAGGGTCGTCTACAATCTTATTCTGATAATTCATGGTATATGGCATAGTGGAGCTGTTATTCTTTATATTTAAATAAGACCAAAATCTGTTTGGTTCTTCGGAAATGTTGGCTTCCATATTACGAACATAGTTGGTATGTAATAATTTAACTTCAGTTTTTATTTCCGAACGCAAATTAACAAGCTGCTCATAAAACTGAGTGTTGCCTGTTTCCCTGAATTTTCGCCGTAATTTGTCTTTACGCTTCAACTTACTTATCACCGCTCCATTAAACCATGGTGGATAAACGGCCGAGGTCGGTCTTTTAGTAGGTACATGGGACCTGAATAAACTTACGATCTTTTCGGTAAAAGATTGTACCATTAAATTCATATCATTATTAAATTCTCAGAAAAGACCAGTCAACAGCAGACATCGCAGCATAGAGACTAGGAAAGTCAGCCCTCTTAAAATTAAACTCACAGTCTACCCTTGCTGGGTGTGCTTTAGGCCTTATTTTAGAAATAGCGTGCTCCACAGACAAAGCAGGATGGTAGCCGTCCTGGGGAAGCAAGACATCAACGGCCTCACTCACCCTACAAACCATGTTAGACAGAGCCAGATCAAGCAAGCGATCCTGAAAGTTTTTTACCTTATTATAATTTATCAAGTCAAAGAAATTACAAAATTTTGACAAAGAGTTAAAATTAGGCGAAGAAACACGATTCGTGATACAGTTACTATATTCGGGCATATTAAAATCGCCAATGAATAAGAAATCTGAGCCATAAATACAATATAATTATGATACTGCTTTAAATACCGTTTCATATACATCATTACTATAAGACGGCGGTATATAACATACCAAGACATACAGAACGCGATAATTAGTTGTTATTTTGACCAGTAACAAGTCAATAAATGTAATATCGTTAAACAGCGATGAAAAGGATTCCAAACTAATTTGCGATGCATTAATTTTGATATTAAGCGCAAGCAGAACACCACCACCTCGTTTAGTGCCAGTCGCAAGAAAATCGCGATCACTGCGAAATACATTGAATGTACCAGAATCGAACAACTCACTGTTCAATATATCGGTTCGCAACCAAGTTTCTGTAAATATAAAACCATCGTATTCATCACTTACACTGGATATCACGTTGAAAAGATCAACCGTCTTCGTACCTAGTCCTCGTACATTTTGTTAGTATCACCTAAACGAATCAGTGCGATCCTCGCGCATGCTATAACTGGACACTTTGTTATCACTATCAGTTTCAGGCCCCAAATCTTGATCACTCGGCCTGATCGCCCTTAGTTGCTATTCAGTTTTAAGGATGTTCGCTTTAAACCTAGCCAATGCATCCGTGTATACACGACACCGATTATCCCAAACTGCATGGTCTGTACGCAGCTTGGCATTCTTGGAGACATTAAAATTGCTGCAATGAACACATTTGAGACTTTCTGAATTGCATTCTTTTATTGTGTGTGCCTTCGAACATCTTGGACAAATAGGGTGTTCTTGTGTGCAGTCTTTTGCCAATTGGTGGAATCCGGAACATTTAAAACAACGCCGCAGCTCGATTGCGTCGTAAACAGGGCATCGGTCGTAGTCAATCATTAATTTTCCCGTGCTTAAGATATTCTTATACATAGCAATATCTACCTGGAGCAAAGCTATGAATATATTAGTGTTTTTACGTGTGGGCTGAACGTTGAGAACCTGACAAATACTACCCTCAGTGAATAAGTGCCTATTGTCCCGTTTTATATAGTCCAATACCGTGTCAATACTTATGTTTTTAGTTAGACCGACCACGCGGGGCCTAGGATTTAATGAGGTGAGTTCCCTTACGTCATACTTATCTCCTAACTTATCACCCAATAGTTTTTTAAACTTGATAGACTCAGCGTCGTTACTACAGGACACAACCAAGCCACCTTTACGGGTATCCCTCACATCAATCAGGTTAATATCTTCATTAATGGGGTTAACATTAGACAATACTTCAGACTTCATGTCAACAAGGGGTACATCAATATTTTTTGGGCTTATCATTATCGACGATTTCTTCGCTAGTATAGAAGCATAAGAGGGCTTTTCAGATATATAATTAATGGATGTCAAGACACTATCCTTAAACTCCTTTAGGTCCGAGTCCACGGCTGTAAGAACACCCTTTTTTAGATCGGAAAGCTTAGAATTAAGCTGATCGGAAATTTGTGTAAAATTGGTTTTTAATGTATCTGCGGTTACCTGTGCGTTGGTGATTTCATCCATTTTTATACTAATATTCTTGACTGACTCAAAGACTTTACTGACTTATGACTTATCCACAACATCACAATTTTGTTTACACAAATCGCACATGTAAAACAGATTTCCGCATTTTTCCAGTAATGCATATTCATTTTCCTCCAGTCCAGCACAAGAGTAGTGATACCAGAGTCTACACACCCCCTCACAACCGACCAAACCCTCTTTTTTGCGAGAGCTACACTTAGAACATGTATCCGCCATCTTTTCACACACCGATTTACGGAAGAAACTTAATCCGACATGGAAATTCCCGACCGAAGTACGTTGCAAAGACATTTACCGGCTATGCGCGAACGACTTGAAAGTAATATTACATCTCAAATACACAGTACAAATCTGTGGTTAGCCGTAGATGAGACAACATATTTTAAAAACATTGTGGCCAACGTTATTGGTGGTACTGGATAATTTTTGCCAGTCCTAACTGAATCTCATAAATGTAAATGGTATAAAAAGCCAGACAAAGGCCTGTCGCTTATACCGGGATCGCTCGATACCTAGTTTAGTAGCAAAGCAAGTATCCCACATTTCCTACAGATTTATTAGTGATAACTTCGGTATACAATGCAAACAGCAGCTGCCTGTCTCGTGAAGGGACACCTGCAGCGACGATGTGTTTTGTCTCTTTTCCACTAAGGGTAATATTATATTATCGCATGCAGAGGACGGAGTCATTTCCATTTAATTAAGACGTTACGTCTAGACAGATGCTCGTTTAGAACATGATTTATGTGAAACAGTTAAGTTTTAGGTTTTGACCAGTGGAGTGCGTATTATAAGTGTTTTTGTTGTTAGATACCTACTTGGTTTATGTAAGTGAATTTTTATTATAATAATGGCGTTTTGGCGACCTTTTGAGGTAGATGAAAGCGAATTATTACATGTTGAATTACCTGCGGTACCGACCGTGGCATCGCCAGTCGAAACATGTCCGGAGTTTAATAAAGATTTACATGTTCAAAGTCAACGAATAATTCTAAATATTTACGGCTGTTTAAAAAAAGAAAATCCAGCACAGTCAGATAAAGCCATTATAAAAAGAGTTAACGAATTAACACAACTTCCGATATCTACAATTTATCGCGTAATTAAAACAAGAGATGTTACAGATCATTCGGTAAAGCGAAAGAAAAATAATCAAAAGTTTCAGAAAGTTGACGATGCAGCAAAAGATGTCATTAGACGAACTGTGTACAATCTATATAAGGAAAATACGGTGCCAACATTAGAAATGATCCGGGATAAGTTACGCGATTACCCTGATTACAATTACCAGTCATTGGAAACTCTTCGAGGAATTTTATTAAATTGTGGATTTAAACACAAAAAAATTGATAATCGGATGGTTATAATGGAATCGCGCCGTCTTGTTGAACATCGTCAAGAATATTTGCGTAAAATAAAAGAACACCGGAAATAGGTATATAGTGTATCTAGATGAGACATGGTTTGATACTCATGATGTTGTTCAGTACGGTTCAGTAGATGAAACTCAAAATTGCAGTTTAAATGCACCGTGTTCAAGAGGAAAGCGCGTGATAATACTTCACGCCGGAGGTGAAAATGGTTGCGTGCCCAATGCACTGCTTTTGTCGGCCAAAAACATAAACCAGTCTTCTGCCGATTGTCATGAGGACATGCCTGGGGATTTATTTGAAAAGTGGTTTGTTGATCAGCTTTTACCGAACATTCCACCAAACTCGGTAATCGTCATGGACAATGCACCATATCATTCGCGTATATTAAACAAAATACCGAATAATAATTCTAAAAAGGAAGACATTTTAAATTTTATGAGGCATAAAAATATGGAAATTCCTGGAAAGGTCCCGGTAAAAAAAGAGCTGATAAAAATGATAGAGTCCAAATTTTAAAAATGAATATGTAATTGATAATCTCTGCACTAGACACGGCCATACTCTGTTGCGGTTACCTCCTTATTATTGCATATTTAATTCAATTGAAATGATTTGGGGCACTATAAAAAAACGTCTTCGTAAATGTAATCAGTCACCAACATTAAGTGCAGTGGTACTGGATAATATTCGACGAGTAATAAGTGAATTGAGCCGTGATATTTGGAGAAACTGTGTAGCCCACGTTATAAAAAAAGAAGATGAATATCCTATTTTACCGCCAGTAGCGCCACTTGTGATTCAAAATGCGAATGATTCTAGTTCCGAATCTTTTGACGATTCCAACAGCATGTAGATATTTTTGTTTTATTTTTGATAATGTATTTGACAGGTTTCTAAAATATATAGCATTTGTTGTGAAAACCGCTTTTCACAATGCTCTTCCAGAAAATACAGAGAAACTTTGATAGAAATTCAAGTTTTGAACGAAATTCTTTCAAAAGCGAATAAATATACTTTTGGAAGACAAACATATTATGAAAACTTCGAAAGTTTTCATAAAAGACGTTTATTGAGCTTTTACAGCAACATTGCGTCTACTGACGGTCTCGATTGCTTCAGGATATGGAAAGTAAACTTCAACTACCCTAACAAGCCCCGCCCCTTTTCACTAGATTTGTGATCTGGAGTGACATTGGTTGCTTTTGGAAATAGGGAAAATCTATAAATGGCCGGAAGAACGAGGCAAAATAGGTGACACAAAAGAAGACCAAGGAATCAAATAGAGTAATGAAAAGGCAAAAGTGAAGTGCTAGTGCGAGTGTAGTGCAAATGCTAGCGACAGTGTGAGTTCGAACGCGAGCGCAAGTGCTAGTGCGAGCGGGCCTGAATACCAATAATTAAGTCAAATATCTAAGTTCCCACATCTTAAGATTACTTAGGTAAATAGCATGTCATGCACTCTTAGTTACTTAACACCGTATCTAACATACAAATATCTTAAGGCTAGAGACAAATATTATCTTAAGTAGGACTTTTGTTACCTTAAGGCAATATTGTAAAAATTTTCCTTTCAGGACACAGATAAACCCCCATATTTGTATGCGAAAATATGGGAGGGTTATAAAAGTTCGGCCTGACAACGGGTCATGCGAGCGGTTATAATCTATCGAGAGATACTTGGTTTATAGACTCCGGCCCGAAACCAACTACGGGGGGGGGGGGGCGTTTAGTCAGTAAAAATCGTGACATAACCCAAGAATGTCGCATGTGGGTATCTTTGGAAGATTCACCTCTTACGATGGCCATGGTCACTTAAGAAACTCCAAGAATTTCAAGATTCTCGGAAACCTCGAGATTTAATATGCAGTAAGACGGCAGCATCCGCAGCACTGGTCGACAGCGGTCACCCATCTTCAAGACTTCAGGTATGAAGCGAGAAAATAAATAGACCAAGAGCTCGCGTGTCTTCTTCAAACATTTTGAGCCTGATTTTCTTCATTGATATCATTCATATATCGATTTGAATTTCAGACAGATTTGGTTTGAGCCGCTTGGTCCGGTGATGTAAAATACCTTTGTTTATAAAATTCGCGTCTTGGGACGGGACGCACTTGATCCCTCCGACACGAGTAAAGGGACAGGCCGAATAGCTTTACCTTGCTAGCTGTAACCCGTAAGGAGATTCAACCTGGATACATGTATTGGGGAAGATGGTTTAAAGGAGGAAAATTATTCCAAAATGCTGCTGAGAAATGGACAACTTTAATCGGACAATTAAGCGAATTGGGTCGAGCGGCGGGTTTTTTGCTGAGTGCCTGGCAGGACAATCCATGAATAGAGTCTATATACAGGAAAGAGGACGAAAGTCTTCCGCCTTAGTAATTAAATTCAGTCTGGCGGTCTCCACGGTTGTCGTTACGATTGAGTGAAACGCATGAAAGACATGCACTCTGCGTCTCGAAATTAGACGCATGCTTTTGTACTCAGATGTAGGAAGTCTACACTTGGTACTTGTTAATTTGGGATAAATCAATGTTCTTGGTCAAGGGAGTCTTGCACCGACTAGAGGGACCAGAACGGTATTCACGAAACGGTAAAAATGGTTTATTAGACCGATAGTGTCATAAACAAGTTACAAAATGCCCTATTATCTTTAGTGAGTTCTTGCGGTAAGAATCAAAATTATCCGGCCCAGCCCACTTTAAGTCCATGAAACCGGGTTTAAGTCCACTCCTGAGTAAAGCTGCCAACGGCGAGTGACGCTCCAGTGGCGTAACATTGTAGGGAACTCGGTCGCAGCAGCAGTTCAGTTTGGCTTTGCCATCATGTGTGGTGTGTACTAGTGATGTAAGGATACGTATCCAAAAATCCGTTGGATCCGAATATTAAAAGAATCCGGATTATCCGGAACCGGCCGAGAACTTGAATACGGATTCGGAATCAAAATAAATTCGCATCGGGTGGTTACTAATGCAAAGTGCAAAGAGAAAACGGAATCGGAATCGAGTGTAAGCGAACAACACGGTCTGCGATTTGGCATATTTGATATTGTGCTTTCTCTTTCTAATGACATTTCCTAAAAAAAGATGGCGTAGTTATCGGGGTAACAGGTATCATATGAGATGAGACCCATTGGTTAAACTAGTCCCGCCTCACCCGAACCGAATTCAAACGAGAACGGCGCGACGCGGTGCCTTCTTATCCCTAAACTTCGACTTCGACTGGTCTGGTATGATACCGATACCGCATTGACCTACCTAGCCGTGTATCCGGATAGAAAATGTTTTAGTCTGTTGCATGCATACGTATACATGATCTGTAACCGCTTTCGCGCGGGTCAAGAAATGGATTCGTATTCGGATAATGGATACGGATATTCGATACGGATTCCGATTCCGTATGATTCGGATATCTAATGAATACGGATATTTACAACACTAGTGTGTACGCTCACTTGTTGATTCTATTTTTATATCGCGTCGCTGTGAATTTGGTAGTTCGTAATATCCCGAAATTGTGCAGCAACACGCGACTGTTTGCGCACAATGTTAGAAGGTATAAAGGTGCATTTTCCTATGGAGCGGCTGACGCTCGCGGCTGCCGCACAGCGTCTGACGCCTAGTACTGCTCATGTGACAATTTAATGTATCCGTTTCTTTTCGAGCGTCAGACGCAAGCTTCAACGTCAATGGATTACTGGCGTCAGCCGGCCGCTGAGCGGCAGCATCGAGCGTCAGCCGCCCCATAGGAAATGCACCTTTATATGGAAATTTCTTAATTTAAAATTTAATGGGTCCCAAATAACATGTGCGGTTTGTCAGCGAAACTTATTATCTTTTAATAAGAAATCTTTATATATAAGGCATGTAAACGGTGCAACACATCAATTTAAAAAGGGGCCATTGTCCTTATACACAATTTCATTTCAATTTACTTATTATGCTGTGTTGGTGTAATGTGCCGTTATTGATCTTAAAGAACCATTTCGTCAATTTTGGAAGAAATATAATCCTAAATGGAAATTGCTCAGGTTGGGATTGACATTTGCCGGCTGTGCGCGAACGACTTCATTATCCTTTGGTGAATCCTTGCGAATAGTAGATGACGTGCAAAAAGTGCTATATACTTTAAATGATGAGACAGATATTTGTGTTAGAAAAAATTTTTACAGTTTAAAAATAAAAAATCCAGATTTTGACCGACTAGACTATATTTATAGCGACAGTGCTGATACAGATCCGTTAAATAAATTTGGAGACCATTTCAACTACGGAAATATAACATCTGTACATGTCGAACGGATCATTTTCTTTAAGAACATTTTTTCGCCGCATCGGACATTGCTCATGGAAGCGACTTTAGAGACATACGCCTTGCTGCAAATGTTAACCCGAGCCAATCTGGATTTTTAATGATCCTGGATAAGTATTACATAAAGTATTATCATATATACGGCGCCGCTACTGGTGTAGCACTCCAGTGGGCAGCTATACTGATTAGTAACTAAGGCTGGCACCCTTTGGTGTGCTCTCTCTGGCGCCGAAAGGCAATGCTACTCAGGCGACCGCAAGATCTGCAAACCGCAAAGCAAACAGTAGGGATCGGATTCAGGTAGCTGATAAGAGACGGTAAATGAAATGAAATGAATATTAGATGTTGTCAGGGTTGTGTTTAGGAATTTTTGCTCCTAAAATATAAGAACATGTTTTAAGGGCGCCGCGCTTATGTAATAAACATTACTTTTAACATATTTTTAAGTAATCAATATGATGGACGATCGAAACTTGGTAAACTAATAAATAAATATAATACAGGGTGTTATGAAATCCACTTACAATTTCATTACGTTTTTAACGATAATAATAGGTTGCTTGACTTGATTCTATGCAATAAATTTAGGATTTTAGGGATCGGCTACTGTCCGTGTCCTCTTGTACCGGAAGACAAACATCACCCATGTATTGAGTTTCTTCTTGATATTAGTTTATATAAACCATTAAAATTTAATAGCAGTACCTATTTAAATTTTAAAAGGGCAGACTATGCGATAATTAATCAAGAGATCGCGGGTATTGACTGGGTCTCTCTATTTCATAATAAATCCTTAAATACATGTTTAGAGATTTTTTACAATAAAATCGAGAAAATTAAACTACAGTTTGTTCCAACCTATTCAAAAAGTAAATATTTTACAACTTTTTATACTCAAGCAACAATAAGATCTGTTAAAGAAAAAAATAACATCCATAAAAGGTGGCGTAAGTACAAGAATGATAATGACTATAATTTGTTAAAACCTTAAGAGCGCGATGTAAAGTTTTGATTGCGAGTGACTTTAATAGATATAGCAGATCAGTAGAGAATGACCTAACTCGCAATCCTAGGAGATTTTGGAACTATTCGTCTGTTAAGAAACAGTTAGTGGGTAGGATTCCTAGCGAGATGCACTGAGTGATACTCATTATGCGAGGAGTGACTCCGAGGTGAGCAATCTCGTCGGGGCGTACTTCGAGGATGATTTTGTGCCGGAGCGGTATCAGTTCAGACCGGACTCCGTTCCTCGGATCTCCAATAATATGGACCTTCGGAGGGTTGTTCTCGAAGGGAATCATGTTTTGAAATCTTTGCAAGGTCTTGATCCCCATAAAGGTGCCGGGCCGGACAAATTGCCTTCTATATTTATAAAAAAGTGTTCCCAATCCCTTTGCACCCCGCTGACCCTTCTGTTCAACCTCTCTTTGAGTCTGAGTGAATTTCCGGATAGATAGAAGACTGCCAAGGTCGTTCCTGTCTTTAAAAATGGTCAGAAGAATGACGTTAAAAATTATCGACTAATAAGCATAATCTCTATCATACCTAAACTTTTGGAAAAGTTAATTTATGAGTATCTTTTTTCATTGGTAAAGAATGTAATAATTTCAGAGCAGCATGGCTTTTTTCGGGGTCGTTCTCTGGAAACAAATTTGTTTATATTTTGTGAATACCTTCACCGCCACATGGATAATCGGGTTCAGGTGGATGTCGTCTATACCGACTTGAGCAAGGCTTTTGATAAAATAAGTCATAACATCTTGTTGAGTCGGCTTGCTGAGGTTGGCGTGGGCGGAAGTCTTCTCAGGTGGGTTGAATCTTATATTAAAAATCGATCACAGTTTGTCTCAGTACAGGGTTTCTGGTCCCGATCGTTTGTCACCACGTCTGGTGTACCCCAGGGATCACATCTGGGATTTTTGCTTTTATCATATATATTAATGGAATTAAGTCTTGCTTTCATCATTGCAAGTTTCTACTCTAAGCAGACGATTTAAAGGTTTATACCTCTATCAGCACCCCTGAAGACTGTGGCAGGCTGCAGAGTGACTTAGACCACCTGGGAACATACTGCGACGACAATGGCATTTTTCTTAATCTGGATAAATGTACTTCAATGACATTCTCTCGAAATCTGAATCAAATACTCCGAGCCTATCAGTTAAAAAATAATCTCTTACAGAAAGTGAGCACCATAAAGGAGTTTGGTGTTATATTTGAATCTAAATTGATTTTTGGCCTGCATGTGGGTTCTGTTGTCAGCTCTGCTCTTAAGATGTTGGGGTGCGTTACGCGAAAATACAAACCCTTCAAAAATGTTAGGCCAATCATCTGCTTATTCAACTCCTTTGTTTTAAGTAAATTAAGTTTTGCCAGTATAGTTTGGAGTCCGAGACAGGCGACCTATGTTGATCGAATAGAGAATGTTCAAAATAGATTTTTAAAATAAATCTCCTTTAAAAAGGGCTTTGTCATCCCTAATAACGATATCGCTCTGGCTCGGGATCATTTCCGCTTGATGTCTCTGAGGGACCGAAGAGTGATCTGTGATTTGCTCTTTCTGTACAAAACTGTCAATAACATAATACAAAGCTCAGATATTCTTGCTCAGATTTGTTTTAATGTCCCCCAGAGGTCTCTAAGGGCGAACGAATTTTTTACTTACCATTTAGGCATACTTATTCAGCTCAGAACTCACCCTTATGTCGTATAATAATGTATAACAATATGCATAACAATATTGATCACTTTTCAATGTCTCATCTTAAGGTAGAAACTATAATACAAAATAACTTAACTACATGGGGTTGCCGCCTGGAGGCTTACCTTACCTAGGTAATTATATTGTACAGTATTTAGTGATTTTTTTATGTTCAGATTTTGTATCTTAATTATTACATGTAATTTTCTGGGTACTGTAGTGGATATACAATATCCGTTAGTATCCATGTTGTTCACAATAAATAAATAAATAAAATCCTTTCTCAACAAATTGATTTATTTGCAAATGATTTCAGTCGCAGAAGTAATCTTCAAAAAGCCTTTCAATTCCTAGTAACCATCCAGCCCACAAGCATAGAACCCCAGAGATGTTTCTCTTTCGCAGGAGTTTTCTGCAACAAAATACGTTCAGCCTGAAAGACGAAACATAGGACGCCGTAATATTTTTGCGGTATATTTTTTAAATGAGTATAAATTTATACATATAATTTTTGTATTGAGAGTCGTTTGTGCTTTTTAGCATATTTGTATGTTTAAACTTAATAAATAAAAATTTGGATATTTCAATCCCTTTAAATTTTTTCCGGGAATAATCCCAGGATCCCGGGATTAGACAACAAAATCTCGAAAATCCCGGGATTAAGAAAACCAGTCGAGATTGACATGACTAATTTGAATCCATCCACTTTTAAGAATAAATCTCCAATAGTAAAGCAACAACTACGTATTTAACATTAGAGACCGTATTTCAATATTACATGACTCAAAAATCGGGATCAGACTCAGGTAACTGATGGAAAAGGTAAGTGAAACGAAATTAGGATGAGATGTTGTCAACAAGTCATAGGTGACAATATGTTTAATAAATATATTTAGTGCAAGTGAAAAGTGAACGTTCAAATCTGATAACAAAATGTGAACTATATGAAAGTTACATACTTTTTTAGTCCTACCTTTGAGGATCCTTGGAGCAGCGAAAAAATGAAACATTATTACGATTACTAATATTTCACCCATCAACACTACAATACCAAGGATGAGACGCCATTAAAAAGAACTACATTTTTTTGGCGCATTCGGTGCTTCCCTTTTACCGACACGAATTTCACGTGCACAAACTACTCTGTGTCCCCCGTGCCAGGTTTTGCCAGGAATCGAGCGCTACGGACTTAGGCGAGAGGCAAGCAACGCCAGAGGGGGATATACAGCGCCATCTGCAAGTGATTAGACGATTTAGAATATCTTTCGACGAGGCCGTAGGTATTGAGAATTTCTCGTTCTGTGAGAAATTCACAACATTGTATGTGGTACGGAACCCTCTATGTGCGAGTCGAACCATCACCACACAGTGAGTAAAATCACTAATCGGATCAAAAGGTCAAACGTCAACTTTTCATTCCGTAGATCGGGGATTCCCTAAGACTCGTAACAACAAACGAACGCATAATCGACCAAATAAATAATGGAAATAAAACGATAAAATTCGACTGATGTCGCTTGTCGTTTTTAAATTTGCCATTTTAATATAAATAACTGTTTTAACAAATTTTTTCTTTAATTTGTTGTATTTTTAATAATTATTAAACAATGCAATTGGGCAACAAATGTAGTAGAAATGATAAAGTTGTGTTTTTGTATAAAAAGAGCAAAAATGTATTAGATTAGTATCACTGTATTAGCTCTGGCAACGCTGTGAGTCGTCCGACTAGCCTCAAGATCTTTAAACTACATGTAGTTTAAAGATCTTGGACTAGCATGCCTAAACAGACTCGCTCGGCAGATTGGTTCACTTGTGAATGGGGGGGGGGGGGGGGGGCTTTATGGTGTGTACTGTGACATAACAATAATAAGTGCCCGTGCCCAATATATAACTTAGGTATACGTGGAATGATTTAAAGGAGACCACAGTAGTGTAATCTTTCATAAACTCAATGATTAAGACACATTGGACCAGCTCAGTAGAAAACGTTAGTTTCAATTAGTAAATTATCTATAACACTTTCATCGGTTATCCGCCTGCTGTTGTCAACAAAGAAAAAAAATTGATTAAAATGCTTTAAGAAATCGATTTATAAAATTTTAAAAAATATATATTAGAAATGTTGATAACAAAGCTGAAGAACACAATAATTTTAAAAAAGCATGAAGACCTTATGAACAAGCTCTACGGGTGCAGCTAAAACTAAAAAAGTATCATTGGAATAATAAGTTTTAATGAAAGAGTCGTAGAGCTTCGTGATTTAAAGAAAGAAGAAGAATTGAGCAACACCAAATTTTAAAGTTGCTATCCGCATCCGCCATTGTTCCGGATCTCAAAAAATAATGCGATTTCTATTATACCATTACAAAATTGTTTTTAAAGGGGGACCGACTCTCTACTATTTTTTTTTTATTTTCAGAGGTTCTGACCCCCGAACCACCTCCTCCATTCGGCGCTTATGTCAACACACCTTTTAAACTACTAGGACTATAAACTTGAAATTTTCTATGGTGTTTTTACTTAGCTCCTAAGCATGGAATAAGGCAAGGTTTTAAAAATTTTAAAAGGGGTGCCTCCTAGGAATTAAAAAATAATTTCTTAATCCGATATAGAAATAATTTAATTTCTTATTTGTAGGACTACAATTACATATGTATGAAAATTAAATTCAGGATTTCTCCACAATCAAATAATAAGGAGTGAAACTGGGGTCTGGGGCGATTCATAGATTGCGACATGAGTCCTTTATTTATTGAATTAAACTATCTGTGTCCTACCTTTTCCGCAAAAGCAAATAATCTTTTTTTAGGTACGTCTTGTAAAATATTATGTGCATTTAAGCACTTGAAAGAGAGGGCACTTTTCAATCTAGCTATAGCCGAAGATGGAACTGTTTGCAAACCAGGCTTCCCCAGTTTCATTTGCATTGAGGGAAGTTGCAAGGTAAGTTGATTTACTGTATTAGGTCACACCTCAAATGTTTTGTGATGGAAAGAATTCGCGAAGAAATTTAGTTGTGTTTCTTAGGATACTAACTACTAAAATGCCAGCCAGCGTCTGCCCTTTCCATACGGGTAGACCAAAAATCAGTTCTTGCCATTTTTCTTATTTTCTGGAAACTCCGCAGAGTTATATACAGGGTGTCCCACGACGAACTGCCGCGATCGATTATGGAAAAAGTATAAATAGCAAAGATCTGAAAATTTGGGAACATACTAATGTCAATTGGGGCAATTCGGCTAAAATATTTTCAAAATGGTGGCACTTCCGGTTGTACCGGAAGTAGATATCAACTTGCTCATTTTAAATGGAACACCCTATATATTATTTCATTTTCGGATTTTACGTAAAATTCTAATCGCATTTCATGTATAATCTCCTATACCTAACTCTAACCGTTTTTGACATATTTCAAATTTTATGCCAAAAATGACGTTTGCAGGCCGAAAAATAATTATCGATTTTTCCTACATGAATGCCTTTATGATTTAATTGGGGTTGGTTTCCTTGTGGAAGGGGATCTACTTTAGTAGACTGTGTTGATAATTTGGTAATAAATAAATACAGGGTGATCAAAAACTAACATTAAAAATGAAATTGAAAAAATCGTTAAAAGTAATTTTTTTCAAATGGAAGCCCCCTATTTTTATAATTTTACCCTACTCAGCATTAAAAATAGGGGTAACTTTGTATAAGGTTGTCTATTCCGAAAATCGATAGTTTTAGAAAAAATGGCAGTTTAACATTTTTCTATTGTAAAAATCATAATATACGGTTTTCAAGTTTTGTTATTAGTTGGCCATGACCGCGAGGCGCGGACAAAAAAAAACACTCGAGCACTACAGAAATGTCATTATTTCTTGCCATTTGACAATTATTGATAATAATCATGCCAGGGCGATTAAATTATACAAACGAAGATTATTTAAATTTGTTTATTATCTATGGGGAATGTAACAAAGTTTTATCAAGAACATGCGAGACATTTGCTGACAGATATCCAGATAAACAGAAACCGTCACGGAACAGTGTTAAACGAATAATGGAAAATTTCAAAATTTTTGGCACTGTTAAGGCAAAAATGCATAAAAGAAAACCCATTCTCAATGATGAAAATGTCGAAATTTCAATTTTGGGATATTTTGCGGCATATCCTATGACAGCATTAAGACAAGTGGCTCTACAAACAGGAATCTCAAAGAGCTCAATCCATAGAATTCTGTTGAAAGCTCATGGTGGAAATTTTGAACATTTATTAAAATAAGTTGTTTCCCTGAATTTTTGCAATTTTCCATTATTCGTTTAACACTGTTCCGTGACGGTTTCTGTTTATCTGGATATCTGTCAGCAAATGTCTCGCAAGTTCCTGATAAAACTTTGTTACATTCCCCATAGATAATAAACAAATTTAAATAATCTTCGTTTGTATAATTTAATCGCCCTGGCATGATTATTATCAATAATTGTCAAATGGCACGAAATAATGACATTTCTGTAGTGCTCGAGTGCTTTTTTTGGCCGCGCCTCGCGGTCATGGCCAACTAATAACAAAACTTGAAAACCGTATCTGATTTTTACAATAGAAAAATGTTAAACTGCCATTTTTTCTAAAACTATCGATTTTCGGAATAGACAACCTTATACAAAGTTACCCTTATTTTTAATGCTGAGTAGGGTAAAATTATAAAAATAGGGGGCTTCCATTTGAAAAAAATTACTTTTAACGATTTTTTCAATTTCACTTTTAATGTTAGTTTTTGATCACCCTGTATTTATTTATTACCAAATTATCAACACAGTCTACTAAAGTAGATCCCCTTCCACAAGGAAACCAACCCCAATTAAATCATAAAGGCATTCATGTAGGAAAAATCGATAATTATTTTTCGGCCTGCAAACGTCATTTTTGGCATAAAATTTGAAATATGTCAAAAACGGTTAGAGTTAGGTATAGGAGATTATACATGAAATGCGATTAGAATTTTACGTAAAATCCGAAAATGAAATAATATATAGGGTGTTCCATTTAAAATAAGCAAGTTGATATCTACTTCCGGTACAACCGGAAGTGCCACCATTTAGAAAATATTTTAGCCGAATTGCCCCCATTGACATTAGTATGTTACCAAATTTTCAGATCTTTGCTATTTGTACTTTTTCCATAATCGATCGCGGCAGTTCGTCGTGGGACACCCATATTTATATATATATATATATATATATATATATATATATATATATATATATATATATATATATATATATATATATATATATATATACATATATATATCACACATCACAACTTGTAACGGGAACGAAACGGAAAAGATTATATATATATATATATATATATATATATATATATATATATATATATATACTTATATATATATATATATATATATATATATATATATATATATATATATATATATATATATATATATATATATATATATATATATATATATATATATATATATATATATCACACATCACAACTTGTAACAGGAACGAAACGGAAAAGATTATGCAAGTCAGTATTTTTAGTTTAGAATAGAGCAATGAGTGATTTAGTTTAGTTTCAAAAATATTTGTTGTTTCTGAAAATCCTGGATTTCTTTCTAAGATTTTTGGTATATAAACTTTTAATTTTTCAGCAATTTCGGTAGGACATGCTTTGAACTTGTCTATGGTTGTCTGAAATAAATTAAAAGAAGTCAAAAGAGGAAGGTTTTGTGTCTCCAACTGCAATTACACCTGGAAGATATCCAAAATTTTTAGAAATAAACTTTAAATCATTTTTAAGCCAGTGGCGACTCGTGGCCGAAAATATAGGGGAAGAGCCAAATATCAAAATAAAAATTAAAAAAAACTTACCTATATTTTATATATTAAATCGATCCTTCTATTTTTTAACCCTGCGTACTTGTCAATAATATCGTCATATTACTTATATACTTTCATATATACTTTCATTTTAAGTTATTCTAAAAGTTCTTTTTGAATGGATATATTTGCCAAAGATGAGAGTCTGTCCTGGGCAATTGTATTTCTAGAATAAGTTTTTATTCTTTTCAAGCAAGAAAAACTTCTTTCTACCGAGACGGATGGAATTGTTAATATGAGGGAAAACAGTTTATAAGCTTCAAAGAAAATGTCCTTATTTTCATTTAGTTTTTTTAATAGTTCTTGTAAAGATACATTTCGCAAGCCTTCATCCGAGTACAAAAGATCAAGTTCGTTTTTAAGCCGCGCACTTTTAGTAAATAAGGTAGCATACAATTTTTGTAAATTTTCGAGAGCATCGGAAGGGAACAAACGAACTTTAGTTTTTCTCAGTCCTGAAATCTAGTGCCCATTTCAGTCAAAATATGGTCCAATATTTCATAAAACAGAACTCTGTATCTTGCACAAATATCATCCTGATTTAAACTAGAATATTGACGCTTGAACATATTAATCTGGGTTATATTATTGGCCTTCTCAAAAATTGAATTAAAAACATTTTCATTTCTTTTGTTTCTTAGAATCTCGGAAGTGCCGTTAATATGGGATAAACAATAATTAATATCTAGAGATTTTTGTTGCAAAATGTCAAATAAAATATTCGTAGCACCAAAAATGTCATTGACTACTAATGCCAAGAAAGTAAATTCAAAGTCATTCATGTTACCCAAAAATCCAGTGGCAAGCTGAATTGATTTTTGATCGGACTCCTCAGGCTGAATGATAAATTCAAAGACTTCTTTTAATTTATCCCAGCCTTGTAGAATTACATCAAGTAATTTAGAGTTTGACGACCATCGGGTTTCTGTTACTGTCGGGATTCGTCGAGCAGAATTTAGTGTAAGGGCATAGGATCGCTTAGCCGAGTGATGAAAAAAAGAAGGTATACCACCAAGATTTGCAAAAAAAATTCGGCATTTAGAAATTTTCTTAAAACTTTGTTGTAAGACAAGATTAAGGCGGTGCGCCAAACAATGTATAAATATAGCTTGTGGAGCTTTTTCTTTGAATTTCATCTGAAGTCCGTTTAAGTGTCCAGACATGACACTGGCCCCGTCGTAACACTGACCTACTAATTTATTTTTATAATCAAATGGATCCGGAATTGGATCCCAATGAATTCATTTTGTCTATGAATTTTTCACAATCCAATAATTGTCCACGAAATAAAATTAATAATTAAGAAAACAAACTAACACTAATCGGTGCTAATAGTTGAATAATTAAATAAAACCCACTAAAACCAACATATTCTTAAACACACCGACGGTCGTTACGCATCAATATAGGTACACCACCTATTCTAGAATACTTCACGTCAAAGGCAAATTAACGACTAACATAGGAAATTACCAAATAATATTAGCGAAGAACCAAGTGCCGGCCCTTCCAACCCGAGAAGACCGATCTTCCAAACTTAAACACTGCCACATCTACGACGCCATCGTTGTCATAGCAACCAACTATTTTAGTACGATGTTTTCAACATCTGGATGACTTTAGCAGCTGCAGCCTCACGTCTTCATGCTATAGGTAGATACAAATAAGAATTTTGATTTGTACGCCAAAACTAATGCTAAAAACCAACATTTTTTGTTGTGTTTACCTCTTTTTACCTCTGGAAGTCGAGATTCGATTCCTTTATATCTTGTAGTATTAGACCATTAAACTACTAGAGGGGTAACGAATAATAATTTATTAATGCAATAAGAAAATTATATTATTGAAATTTAAAATGTATTAAGGAATAAAAATAAAATAAATTGATTGTTTTTTCCTTTTTTTCTTGGGGAAGTGGCACTTCCTCTACTTCCTCTGAATAGCCGCCACTGTTTTAAGCGTCAGTGCACTTATAACTTCTTTACTTCTTGTTACACTCAAAGCATCATATATATATATATATATATATATATATATATATATATATATATATATATATATATATATATATATATATATATACAGTGTGTCCACGGATGGACCTAACTATACTTGTAAACTTTCTTATTTTGCATTTTAGAAGAAAAAGTCATTCTTCAAAACAAATTTTGCTTATGCTAGAAAGTCCACCGCCATATTTAAAATTTCGAATTAACATACAGGGTCGATAAGAAACGAGAAAATCTGAAAATAAGCCAAGAATAAAGTACGTATTATTTGAAAGAATAGTGAAAATGTTACAGAGAAAAGATGTTTGTAATATTAATAAAAGTTCAGATATCAAATTGGAACCTTGTATCTCGAAATTCATTTTTTTGCCTTTATTAGGATTTAAGTAATAATTATACAAATTTAGCCAAAGTGATTATTGCAGGTATCCACAACATCAATAAACTCAGTTGACATTTAACCCAAATTAGGTAATTAAAGTCAAAAAACCTTCCAGTGAGTCAAAAATTTGGAATAATGTTGACCCTAGAGCAAAGAATTTATTTAGTGAAATGCTACGGTATAGGTGAAATATCATATCGCTTTGCAATTGAACTGTTTAATAGAAAGTATCGGGGCGTATACGTTTCTATAAACTGTGTAGGGAGTTAGTAAGAAAGTTTGATAAAACAGGTGTTGTAACAGATCTGAAGAAGCAAAAACGCATTCATGATGAAAATGATGCCGCTATATTGCTTGCTATTGATTCGGTAACAAATTTCCCCAAGAAATCAGTAAGAAAAGGACACTGGATCTACCTTTCGGTAAAAGCCATTTAAAGAAAATTCTGTCAGAAAACAACATCTATCCTTACAAACCGGTGAGAATTCATAAACTTGAAGGAGGCGATGACGCTCTTCGTTTAGAATTTTGTTTGTTGATGGGCGAACGAATTATGATGGAAAGATATTTTTACAGAAACATTGTTTTCCCTGACGAAGCAACAGTTACCACGAATGGAGTCATAATTCTAGGTATTGGTCGAAAGAAAATCCAAATTTCCGAATTATAACAAATAGTGAGAGATATAAAAAAGTTAATATTTGGTGTGCAATAATGTATAATAAAATTATTGGTCCCTATTTTTTTTAACGGAACCGTAAACCAGAACACATACATAGAGATCTTGGAAAACTTCTTACTCCCTGCTCTGGATGAAGTAAACTTGCAGATGAGACAAACACTTCATTGTCAACAGGACGGTTGTCCTGCACATCAAGCAATTCGAGTTAGGGAGTGGCTAGGTAGGTAGGCATTTTGCTAATAAATGGATTGGACAGTTCGGTCCTATTAGATGGCCTCCACGTTCCCCAGACTTCACCCCACTGGATTTTTTTTATGAGGACATCTTAAACAAAAAGTTTATGTGAATGATCTTCACGATGATAAAAATCTTTTAAAACAGAACATTATAGAAGCAATAGCCGAAATAAATGAGCATACCATTCATCTAGTGTATCATCTAGTGTACGAAAAATTTAGGACATTGATTGAAAAATGTGTAGCGGTAGGAGGACAACATGTAGAGTAATGTTTCTTTGTATTCATGTTTTCGTTCTTCGATAAATTATATTAACTTTGGCTAAATTTGTGTAATTATTATTACTTTAATCATTAAAGTCAAATAAACCAGTTTTGAGATACAACGTTTAAATTGGATATCTAAACTTTTATTGACATTACAAACATCTTTTCTCTGTAACATTTTCACATTTCTTTCAAATAACAGGTACTTTATTCTTGACTTATTTTCAGTTTTTCTCGTTTTTTATCGACCCTGTATGTTAATTCGAAATTTTGAATAAGGCGGTGAACTTTTTAGCATAAGCAAAATTTGGTTTGAAGAATAACTTTTTCTTCTAAAATGCAAAATAAGAAAGTTTACAAGTATAGTTAGGTCCATCCGTGGACACACTGTATATATATATATATATATATATATATATATATATATATATATATATATATATATATATATATCATCGATATTTTGGAAAGTCAAATGGCACAGCTCTTCTCTGCGACAAGCACCAAATAACACAGTGGCTACCTGCATCATGAGGTATTTATCGTCTGGTGCATTTCTCAGGAACTGCTCGATTTGATCAAAATCAATGGACGTTTTAGCTTGATAATCTTTTCGCCTCAAAACAGCTATAAGCTTGAAATGTTTGCTTATATTTATATTGCGCTTTAATTTCTACATAGCTTTTGTCATCGAGTGGTGAGATAAAAGAACGATAAGATGAATACTTCCATATCTTCGACTTGTCTTCGAAACATGACCGAAAAGCATTTTCGCTATATTTTCCACAAACGCCTTTCACTTCGCACCACTGCAAAAACTTTCTTTAACTAATTTCGTACTGCGCCTTAGACTTTTTCGGCAACAAATCAGAAGTAGCTCTTCTTGCTGCTTCATTTACTTCCATATTTAGATCATTTTCTCCCAGATTATCCATCGAAAATTATACGATTTCACAAAAGAACGTACCTTGACAAATTATTGACAGCAGGTTTTTCAGTAAATAATAAGACACATGGGTTGTCGAGCAACTAACAACAAAGAAGTTAGGCAAATAACTTAATCACACGATTTCTGATATTTTTGATTTTAATTTGAATAAAATATTATTTGCTTATTTTCGTACCCAGTTTAATAGTGTTTGTAGAAAAAATAGTGTATTATGTATGCGTTAAAAGTGTTTTTATTTTGTTCCAAGAAATGGAACACTCGCACCCAATCAAACTTTCCTTCTCGCAAAATAAAATGGCACTTTTACCAATAACATTATAAAGGACTATTTTGGGTTTAACTCTAATTTTGAGAGGAAAAAAATCAATTGGAACAAACTCTTTATATGTATATCTTTACAGTCACATACCAGTACAAATCACTTACATTTTTTTAGGACGTTGGATGTGATGGCAAATTTGATCCCTCATCTATCGAAGATCGGTGTGGAATGTGCAATGGAGATGGAACTATGTGCAAGATTGTAACGGGATCTGCGATTATCCCAGACCAATTCGGTACAAAAGAGTTCTTATATGTAACATATTTACACATTTACCTTTAGGGGGCTTACCATTTTGGCGTTTAAATGCAATCGGTTCACCCCCATTGCATTTAGATGGTATGCCGCATTTCTAGAAACATATTTTTTATATGTCCCATAGGGATCGTATACACCATTGACCTTCAGCAAGAGGAGACGGAGCCGTTCATTCATAACTAGCCTTTTGTTAGTTTCATATATTGTGTGCAGGACAAAGAACGACAGTTATAATTCTGACTCCGCGCGCCACTGTAATGGATTTCCGGGTAATCTGTATTCCACCCGAGAAAACCTCTGAAAAGACAGTTCCGGATGCAAATAATCAATTTTTACACACACTTAGCACTGACACATCATTTCTGAAAGTTTATGAGCATGGTCCTTTTAGTTAAAACCAAAAATCAGTTACAAATTCAGCAGGCGCGACCCGTAAATTTTTTTACAGATGGGGAAAATTTTGTGGGCAACTAGTGATATCAACGTAATAAGCAAAATACACTTTTTTATTAAGACAGGTGTTTTTAATAAGGTGCATAGTTCTGCCAAGAAATTATTTACCTAGAAATTAACACCGCAAAAAACATAAAATTGCATTTTTGTGACTTTTTTTAAATTACATGCAAACAGTTTCTAGCAATGTTAAAGCCATTGTTAACTTAAGTACTAGTACTACACAAAGGACACAACACAAATATCAAATAATATCCAAAAACATATGTACCTCCTATTACACAAACACAACAAAATTAGAAAGGAAAGCCGAAACTCCGAAACACCTCTCAAACTTATAATATTGATAAGTGCCGGCGCGATGTAATGAAATGTAAACAAAAGTAATACAATGCGCATATAGTTTTTCTTTTTCTAATCCATATGTTTTACAATAGACGGAGCGGTTCGCCCGGGAATCAGGCGGCGTTAACGGTCTCACTCGTGCTGACAGCGATCGATATTGTTTAGTGGGCCGTCGACTATTTCCTGATATATTTGTCTCTTTTTAACTTCCTAAAGCGCGTATGTTTGTTTCTTTCTTAATTTTTATATAGTTTTCTGTTTCCTTATAAACCCATGAGGTGAATTTAAAATATGGCCGTTCCCGGAGCAAGCAAGAAGAAATAGGTGTTTGGCTTCGCCGATTCTTGGGGAGTTTTCGCATAGAACTTACACAAAAAAAAGATAATTCTTTTTGGTTTTAAAAAATATAAGGTGGATCATTACAAATAAATTTAGGTAGGTCAACTTATAGACTGACCGCGCCTGAATTTCACTACACATGTACATTCCGACCTGCCTGAAGAAGGAGAAGAAGAGACTCTCACTCTAAATTTCGTCACCATGCGATGGAAATAAATTATTAATATTTAATTTTTAAGCCAAAGCCTCTACTTTAAACTAAGATTAGAAACTTTGTCTACTTTTGTCACGTTCAGTAAAAATTTATATTTGTTGTAGATATGGAAATACGAGTTAATAGGCTTAAAATTTTTGGGATTTTTGAGAATCTTTTGCGTAAAGGTGCATCAGTTAATTGTATTAATAGAATAATAAAATAAGAACCCTGATTTAAGTGAAAATCTTGAAAAACCTAAAAAAAATTGCTACACAATAAAACAGTTTGTTTGTAACCTTCTTAAGAGATGGAACTCGTGTATAACTCGATTTGAAATTGGTTGATAGTAATAAATCATTAAAATCCGTCAAACACGTACACAGAGTGGTCCACCTAAATTGCCAAGTTTTAAATAGTATATACATTGAAAGTCTAGACCCTTTTGCATTTATTAAACTTTCCATTCCTATAGATCTGATAAGGGCGTCGAATACAAAGCTTAACCCGAGGCTCGAACAATAAGCGGTAGTATTCTACCTGTGATGTTTTGCACTCATGCACGTGCTTTCGGGTGGGTTTAAGTTTATATTAAACACAATAATTATATAATTTAGTGAACATTCGGATGCCCCTAAAACTCTATCCAAAGTAGGGATCTCCTTATTGAAATAGAATGAATGCACCTTTCGTCTTATGATGGCCTTTTCGTCCTCATCGATCGGTATTGTTCGCCTTCCTGGAGATGGTTTTGGTGGCGTCACGGTTCCTGTCTTTTCTTCCCGCATCAGCCTGTAGATGGTTGCTTTTCCAATACCTGTCATCTTTGAACAAAGTTCCACTGCAGAATCGATACTTATTGCACTTTTTTGATATCTAAGTGCATTAAATACATTAAGCACAATAATCTTTTCACTAATGCTTAGCGCTGATTTCGCAGCTCGCTTAACTGGAATAAATCCTGAAAGACTCTCCATTTTCAAAAATTACCCAAATGTGTGTCCTAGAATACTCGCATTAGGTTTGTTCGCTCTTAAAATGACTCACAGTTTTATACCAATAAGTAGAGGTACCTAATTTTTCGTAACTACCTGAAAAGTAACATTGTGTATTAATTGTTCCCGGAATTCTCGGCATAATTATTTTTACCTGTTATGACAATAATGATTACTAAATTATTCGGATAAGTAAATAGGGTTCAAACCGGCACGTCAGGTAGGTGCGCCTATGGAATCGGCTGCTAAAAATGATTTATTACTATCAACCAATTTCAAATCGAGTATAACTCTGTTAAACAAAACTTTAGAAGTAAAAACAAAGCGTGGTTGGCAGGAGATCTTGTATATTCGTCGGTAAAAAAAGAAGAAAATCAATCAGGACCATCAGGTTTAAGATCAGGTCGATAGCTAGTTTTGATGACTCTGGGTCAAAATCTAAAAGAATGAAAATTAAGCCATTATTGGATTTGCCACGAACGATTAGGCGTATTAAGAGAGCCGCTTCTGAGAAAGAACTTTTAGTAATACGACCATACACTGTCACAGAACATAGAAGCTCTGGCGTTAATTGTGATTTAAAATTAACTAGACAACAATATACAAGGTTGCGTAAGAAAACTTTAGACAGAAATACAAATCTGTGTCTACCATACTATGCCATGAGAAAGAACTTTTACTAATACGACCATACACTGTCACAGAACATAGAAGCTCTGGCGTTAATTGTGATTTAAAATTAACTAGACAACAATATACAATGTTGCGTAAGAAAACTTTAGACAGAAATACAAACCTGTGTCTACCATACTATGCCATGAGAAAGAACTTTTACTAATACGACCATACACTGTCACAGAACATAGAAGCTCTGGCGTTAATTGTGATTTAAAATTAACTAGACAACAATATATAATGTTGCGTAAGAAAACTTTAGACAGAAATACAAACCTGTGTCTACCATACTATGCCATCTTAAAAGCCAAAACGGAGTGCTATCCTCTACAAGTGTCTCTATTACTGACACAGTTGTTGATGTAGAGTTACAAATTCTTTTAGATGTTACGACCTTTTGTTTGCTACTGGCTCAACTTAAAGTTATCAAACAAACATTTCCAAAGGACAGTACCAATTACTTTGATATGATTTACAAATGGGGGACAGATGGAAGTTCGGGACACGTACAAGCAGAAGACTGATGATCCAAAAAACATCGATTCTGATATAAAACAGACCGCTATAATAGTATCACTACAACTTAACTACAGCAGTGGTGGAAAATATAATTGTGTGGCAAAATCCTAGAACAAGTTGTACTCGTTGTTGCAGGCCAATGCTTTTTCTTTTTGCTAAAAAAACAGAAAATAATTTTAAAAATGAAACTGCTCATGTAGGTCGTCAAGTAGCAAATATAAAGCCAACAGAAGTAAAAATTACTGAACGCAAATTTGTCATTTTACATAATTTACACAAAACTATTTTAAATGGTATAGTCTGCAACATCCTTACCAATACTTCCTCTGTACACGTTTGTTACATTTGTGGAATAATACCTAGAGACCTGAATATCCTAGAAGCTGTTCTAAAAAGGTCATGTGAAACATCTAGTTTTTCGTTTGGGTTGTCAATTTTATACCCTAAAATACGATTAATCGAATGCTTAATTATAGCCTATCGACTTGACGTAAAACAGTGGCGTTGCAAAAAAAGAATTAATTTAAGAAAGAAGACAGTTATTGATAAATTTAAAGCGGAAATGGGTCTACATGGATGTGGCTGTTCAGGAAAAGGGAAATACCAACGATGGAAATACTGCTAGGCCGCTTTTTAAACATCCACAAAAGGCATAAGAAATAACTAAAATAGACAAAAATCTTATAGTACGTCTTTCCACAGTACTAGATGCACTTTCAAGTGAATATTCTTTAAGTTCGATAAAATTCAAGAAATATGCCATAGAAACTGCCCAACACTACGTGAATTTGTATCCTTGGTATCTCATGCCAGTAAGTCTGCAAAAAAATAATTGTTCATGTGCAAAAAAGTGGAAATCTTTCACAAGAAGTCAGATCTCTCCTTCAGATTCCCGATGAAAGTTTCACAGAAAAGAATTCTTATGATGATGATGGTGATGATGATGACGATAATGATGAGGAAGAGTGTTAATAATTTTCTTCTTAATAAGTTTCTTATCGGTAACAAACTTACTGATATATATTTTTTTAATTTTCGTCCCTTTTGTAAATAAAAAAACTATATTTGTTAGATAAATTTTCAATTCAATTTAAGGCCCAAAAAGTTACAAATAATAAAATTTTGAATTAAATCTTCTGATCTGAAGCTATGGTGCAATAATAAAGGAGCGAATAATTTTGTTTACCTAAATAAGAGAAATTGATCACAGTGGGGCGCGGCTAAGACATTTTTTTTAATTAAAAAAAAATCGGTTAAGTTGTCTACACTTCTTACAACTTTTTTTTACTGTGCCAACTGAGTTTTCCAAAAATATTTGTTTTTTGACTTTCTCGGCTCACCCTACTGTACATCGTTCGCGACATGAGGCGCATAACTCAGCGTGCGGAGCGCAACACGCGCTCGAATTTAATAAATATCATTTGGCCTAATAGAGACTCCACTTTTATTTTTTGATGGATTATTAGGGTAGGTAATAAAGCATATAGTGATATTTTTTGCGATTTTATAGGCAGGGGGGGGGGGCGAACATGAAAAAAATACTTTCAACTGGATATCCCTTAAGTTGGTATCCCATGCCACTAAGTCTGAACAAAATAATTATGTATGGTGCAGATGTATTAGACTACCTAATGTGTCCCATTGGCCAGTTGCCTGAGGCTGAAGGCTGGGCACAAAGAATTTAGAAAATATCGAGAACACCATAATAGAAAATATCCAAAACGAAGTGTAATGAAGACTTTCTAATTTCATTGCTAATATCATTGGATCCTCTTATTAGCAGCATTCGGCCCTTACCAAAACGAAAAGTGGAAATCTTTCAAACGAAGTCAGATCTCTCCTTCAGTTTCCCGATGAAAGTTTCACAGAAAAGAACCCTTATGGTGATGATGATGGTGATGATGATGACGATAATGATGGGGCAGAGTGTTAATAATTTGTTTTCTTAATACGTTTCTTATCAGTAACAAAATAACTGATATACTTATAGATTTTTTAAATTTTCCTTCGTTTTGAAAATTAAAAAAACTATATTTGTTAAATTTTCGATTAAATTTAAGGCCTAAAAAGTTACAAATAATAAAATTCTAAGTTAAATCTTAATATTAACTATTTAATATTAGGGCTTATGCAATACTAGAGGAGCGAATAGTTCTGTCTACCTAAATAAGAGAAACTGATCACAGTGAGTCGCACTAAAACATTATTTAAAATTTTTAAAAAAAATATTTGTTTTTTGCCTTTTGCGGCCCACCCTTACTGTACATCGTCCGCGTCATGCGGCGCACAGCGCGCAGCTCATAGATATCTTTTAACTTAATATAGACTCCACTTTTATTTTTTTATAGATTACTAGAGTAAAACACAAAGCATATACTGATATTTTGTGCCCCCAACCCAACCGGAGCATGAAAAAAATGCTTAAACAATGAATTTGTTATTAGTGTTCAAATAATGATAAAAAATTCTTTGTACCAAGCAATTAGAAAGTTAATACAACAATAAATACAACGGTGAGACAACCGTATCAATCCAATGATTAGAACCGGGATAGTGAATTTTCAACGTGACAGAAACAAGCAACCTATTAAAATTCTTAAATGCCATAACTCGGAAGAAACATTTTTAAAAAATCCCGATACACCTGTTGGCTATTTTTATGTACATTATTATTTGTAAAATTTTTTTTTAACCAATTGAAAGTCATAAAGATTTTAAGGCGTACGATTTGTAAAAGAATGACTCATATATCAACATGAAAATTAAAATATCTTAAAAACTATTGAGTTTCGCGTGACTTAAAAATTCGACAGACGTATTGAATTTTTTCGTGGCATGGTTTAAAAAGAAAAGAGGTACCAAATAAAAATTTATATTAAGACAAAGGCATTTTTTATATTCCTTCTTTTATTGTCTTCAACGGAAGGTGACTGTTTTTTTTATTGCAAATTACTAAGCATTTTGCAACTGCAACTGCATTGGTAAAAAACACAATAATAGAGATGTGAGCTGATTATCTCTCTTAAAAGTAAATAATAATATCTATAAACTTAGTAAGGTTTGTGCTTGTGACACTCTATAATTATATATATAATTTTAAATATTTAATATCAATTATTTAGCTTGTTTGATAATATCTAATTAATATTTCAGATTATTCAAAACTCACTGACATACCAGCTGGTGCTAGAAAAATAGAAATAGTAGAGACAACTCCCAGCGCCGATAATTTCATTGCACTTGGTACACCCGACAACTCATCGTGGTTCCTTAATGGGAATTTGTAAGTTACTAGTTATATATATATATATATATATATATATATATATATATATATATATATATATATATAGAAAAGTGGAAGATTTCTTGGCCTATAGGTAATATAATAAATGTAAATGCGAAGATTTACTTCTTCGCTAGTGCAGCGAAAAGGCCGTGAATGAAAAATAAAAATAATGAGGACTCTCTTTGATTCTGGTCTGGGTGACCTACTGCTATCGATTTCTGGGCCCTTACCCATCAGCGGGCATTCAGCCACCCTGGGTGTAGGCCTGCCCGCTGATGGGTAAGGGCCCAGAAATCGATAGCAGGAGGTCACCCAGACCAGAATCAAAGATAGTACTCATTATTTTTATTTTTCATTCACGGCCTTTTCGCTGCACTAGCGAAGAAGTAAATCTTCGCATTTACATTTATATATATATATATATATATATATATATATATATATATATATATATATATATACAGCCTGTTCAAAATGAAGTCGGCACTATTGCTAACTTTCTTATTATAAGAGCTACGAATTCGACTAAATTAGCAAACTAGTGTATTTTTTTACGCTGATTATCATACTAATGTCAAAAAAACAATTGACGATCAGAATCACGTGATATTAACAAAAATGTATTTTTTTTTTAAATGGAATGCCCTATATCTGCTATAACCCTTTGATAGATAGTGAATTTCTAAACAAAATTTCTCCTTTACTACATATTGCTAAAGCTAATAATAACGAAGATATTTACATTTAAATGTAATTTTCCATTTATTATCGCAGGCGGCCGTGTACCGTATTAAACGGTCCTCCTCGACAACTTATTCACAGGCAACTATCACAAAAACAAGATTATTACATGTAGTTGTGATTAATAATTTATAATTATGTTATTTATAATAATGAATTTAAAAAAAAATAATAATAAAAACGACATACATTTTCTGTTGTAATTTCCAGGACAACTAATTGGGATTTTATTTGCCATTAACAAAAATAAGAATATTATGAACTTAAATCAAGTGCTCAAGCACATCCCCTTCTACTTCAACACATTTCCGAGCACATTTTAAAACTTTCCGTGTAGCCTTCAAAACGGTTCGCCCATCAATGTTACTGATAATATTAGTAATGGATTCTTGTAGTTCATTAACATTATTGTACGGTTTTTTTTTATAAATCTCGTTTTTTAAAAATCCCCAAAAATAAAAATCGAGAGGAGTAATGTCTGGTGAACGCGGAGGCCATAAAATTGGTCCGCGTCCAAAAAGTTCAGTCAGTAGATTGGCAGCAACGTAGGTATTGTGCGGCGGCGCACCATCTTGTTGAAAAAATATTTCATGCCGATCTGCTAAATTAAGGTTATCTAAAAAATGTCTAAATACAATTTTATTCCAAAAATATCAAACTTAACTAAAAATATTTCAAAATAGGATGTTGATCATGACAGATTGACAGATCTGTCAAAGGTTTTGTTTTTATCAAAACGGTCCACGCCCGCCTGCGTTAACAAATGGTAAATTATATTTAAATATAAATATCTCCGTTATTATTAATTTTAGCGATATGTAGTAATATACAAATTTTGTTTAGAATTTCACACTCTGTCATACGGTTATAGTAGATATAGGGCATTCCATTTAAAAAAAATACATTTTTGTTAATATCACGTGATTCTGATGGTCAATTGTTTTTTGACATAAGTATGATAATCAGCGTAAAAAAATACACTAGTTTGCTAATTTAGTCGAATTCGTAGCTCTTCTAATAAGAAAGTTAGCAATAGTGCCGACTTCATTTTGAACAGGCTGAACCGAATTCAAACGAGAAAGAACGCGACTCGGTGCCTTCCTATCCCTAACCTTCGACTTCGAATGATATGATACCGCATCGAAATACCTAGCCGTGTATCCGGATAGAAAATTTTTTAGTGTTGCATGCATACATATACATGATCTGTAACCGCTTTCGCGAGGGTCAAGAAATCGATACGTATTCGGATAATGGATACGGATATTAGCTGATTCCGATTCCGTATGATTCGGATATCTAAAGAATACGGATATTTACAACACTAGTCGTTGTTCAAAACGATAGACTTGAATAGGCGGAGTGGCTGTTGGGAAAGCTGCTTAAAGGCTAC